>JAPKLW010000615.1:16555-90373 GCA_026898455.1 Plectranthus barbatus
TATATATATATATATATATATATATATATATAGGGGTGCGATCTAGGCTGAACAAGGTTCTGTGAATGAACAGAGACCAAGATCTAGCCATTCATTTATGAGATGAACGTCCAAGATTTAATCAAGCTACTTATCATTGTAGAAGAGATAATATATCATCAAAAGGTTAAATGCGTCCAAAACATTAAAATTTCATATTAATTGCAAATCTGAAAGCGAAGATTACGGGTGTAGTTTCCCAAAAATATCGCACCATGATCTCCACCAATTAGTATATTTGTTCATAATTAATTGAGTATCATTAATGTTCAAAACCTACCAAATTCTAGTATTCTACACCACAGAGAGATAAACATTGAAGCAAACATACTTCGACTAGCAATTAAGAGTTCACGACCTTCGAACTTTTGATTCCTCCGGTAATTTGATGCTCATATAATTTATGCGCTTTTTTTATCATTGTATGTTTTAGCAATGATAATTTCAACAGCGTAAAATGATATTTAATAAAAATAACAATGATCTTAAAGGTGTATTAAAAATCAATTAAGATTAAATGGATAATTTTGATAAAATGATATTGAATACAAGTAACAATGATAATATCAACAACATACAATGCTACATATCAACTGAACACAATGTAGAAAATAAATGAACAATTAACAATCCATTAACAGAGAAATTCGTTGAGCCCTACAGTTCACAAAAATAATGACACAAATTGAACATAACAATGATAGTCGCATATAACAATGATGACATAAATCTAAAAAATGAACTTCGAGAAACATCATAATACAGCAGCCGACGAAAAAACAGCAGCGAATAGGCACAAGCATCCACCGTGAAGGAAAACACCCGCTACCGACATCCTTACCAATGCGCACGGAACAATCGCGAACAGGGCCCGACGACTACCATCGTCGATTGCGGCCGGACCCGACGCCGGCGCGAGCACCGAAGCCAAGAAAATCTATTGATAATACGATCCCACGTCAAGAACTCCTCCAATTTCAAATCTTAATTTGGGGATTTTAGAAATTTTTCTACAATTAAATGGCTGTAAATAATGATGACTAGAGAGAGACGGAGGGAGGGAAAGAGAGAGAGAATAAAAGTTAAACGACGCCGCAGGAAGGCTATGAGGAAGACGAGTTTTACTTCGATGCGGCTGCAATTCCACCATTGGAGCAAGAAGGAGATTCCAAGAGAGAAAAGGAAAAAAAACGTTGAGGATGACGATGGAGAGGCTGAAGGGATAAATAAAAAGATATTAAAAAATTATATAACGCATGATTATAGGGATTTCCAAAACTAACATCTTTATATAAATATGTGATACCAATAATACCCTTTCCTTAATAAAATATTAATTAAAATATGCCACATGGCAAAATATGGTGCGTCCAAATTTTAAGATGAATGGCTGGATAAATGGCCACTGTTCATTCAGGACATATGGTTCGGATTTGAACGCAACTATATATATATATATATATATATATATATATATATATTCGAACTCCAAGAGTAGCCTGAATTCCCGCCAGGTGTCAATTAATGAGCACGAGTCTCTCGTATGTATTTTTGGCCATTTTTCCGGAAAGCTCGTGATTGTTACTATTGGTCATTTAATAGCTATTCCCGACCGTTAAGCAGTTCGCCTGACTTTTCCGTTTCATCAGCTTCACTCGTCGAACTATTCACTGTCTGAACCAGACTTCTTTGGAGCGAGCCGCTTCCATCGAACTACTTTATTCGTCCTCTCTCGATCAATCAATATTCGAACTGTCTTCTTTGGGCTGACCCACTTCTTTTCCTGCACAGTAATATGGGCCACACTTGTGGGCTCTTAGTTTGGTTGTTCATTTGGACCGGTAGTTGGGTCGTTTATTGTCGACCCCCAACAAAGATTATATTAAACATAGCAAACGAAAACTCGATAATAAAATTACATTAAAACATACCAAATAAACTAAAAAAATCAATAATAAAATTATACTAAACACACCAAATAACTAAACAACTACTACATTGCAAACAAAAATCTACAAAGTTCCAGCTATTAAATTATTAATAAATCTTGCCCATTAGTTGTTGCTATTTGTAGCGTATTAAGTTTTATGTATTTGAATGTATTTATATTTCATGAGTGCACATTGTATTTTATTTTAGTATTATAATGTTGTTTTTAACTTTGTTATAATGTTAGTTTTCAGTAAATTTTATGATTTATGTCAATGTTTATTTAATTTTTGTGGGTGCAAATATAATTTTTCTTTCAATATGAATCTTATAAAATATAAATTAAATAAAACAAATATCTTATAAGAATAAACTAAATTTAATAAATTTAAAAGCAAATGAAAAATAAATGATACAAAGTACAAAAGATATTATATTTATATGTGATTTTAATTAATTACATGTTATATATAAAACACTAATAATATATTACTAAACAAATGAAAAATTATATTACTAAACAAATGAAAAAAAAAGTGTAAAAGTCAATTTTGTAAAATTAGTTAAGTGGGAGGACTTAAATGCAAGTGAAAAAAATTGTGTTGATGAACTTTGGAGAAGTAAATTTCCGTCTAAAAGTGAGTGAGAGAGAGAGAGAACAAACTCATTTTTGGTTTGATTTTTGGGTCAGTTGGGATTAGTTTAGATTATGGCTACACAAATTATTGGTGGTTTTATTAAATAAATAAATACTATTTTTGTGTTTCAACAAAACCCCACCCAAAGTTTAGATTTTTGAGATGGGCAATCCATTTTTAACGAAATGAATAAGATTATAAAAAGATTCTCCCATTGCATTTGCCTCTACCCGTTTTATAAGAAATTGACAATCAAAGGGATATAATTAGAATATTCCATATGATATTTGGTTTTTGTTAATTGTTGGTTATAAAGCAAAAGCATCAGATCCAGTAGCACATCAAAAGTTAGGTATTATTGTGTTCATGAAAAATGGTTCATCAAACTTTCAATACAGGATAGTTGTATTTCCTATCTTCAACCTCTTTTTTCATTTTTTTTTTAATTCATGAGAAACTATCTTATAAAAAAATTGAATTACCATACTATAAAACAAGAGAAGATTTGGACATCGATCCAACCGTGATCAAGTTGGTGCACTACGGAATGCTTAAAAAATTGTACAAACTATAACTACTGATAAATAGTGAAATATGTTGAATATTACATATCTCAATGATTTCACATTCAATTACGAGAAGAAATGTCTCAAATTCAATCAAATAAAAAATGTGCAACAATTTATTCCAATATTTGTACAAATTAAGTAAACAATACACAGAAACAAGCATGGCATTTGCCACTCACAAAGCAAACAGCCAACCCTTATTCTTCATTTCAAACAAATAATATAATATAATATAATGAATCTACCACCAATCACATTCAAAACCAAAAACTTCAACAAACAAAAACCATATCAAACTCCAAACACGGGCGTCGATCACACAGGCACAGCTAAAGAAGCAAACACAACTGCAATGGTTCCCACCACACCCCCAGCCACGGAGTATGCACCATTCTTGGAAGGAGGAGAAGACTCCTCCGACGGAGCTGGGCTGGGGTTGCTCTCTTCCGCTGGCGGAGATGGCGACTCTTCCCCGGAAGGAGCCGGCGACGGTGGTGACATCTCCTGAGACGGCGATGGCGATGGCGATGGCGATGGCGAGGGAGGATGGGACTCTGCTGTCCCATTGGACTCGTGCTTGCTCCTGTCAGCCATCACCACAACTATCAACTTCTCATTTTTCCGACACCTCTCCGCCTCTCCACTGATGAAGTAATGCGGCCCCGGTTGCTTGAACTGGTACACCGTGTGGCCGTCGGTGAACTTCTCCTGCGGCTTCTCCGTGCTGCAGTTGGTGTAGTCTTCTTTGTTTACGAGCAGAACGGAGTCGTGATCGGGTGGATATACGAACACTGCATCAATGGATGTTTGTTTGTTAACTAACTCCTTCAAGCAAAATATAATTTTATTTCAACTTACGCAACGAGTCGCCAATCTGGAAGCGGTTCTTTTCAGCCCAGTGGTTGTAGATGGAAGCATTGGTGTCGGTGGGGAGAGCCCAACCCTGTGATCCTCCGACCTTGAACTGGAAAGCACCGCATGCCTGCGTCAGAAACCAAACGGTGAGAAGAAGGCGGAGAAGAAGTTGATGGGCTGGAGCCATTGCAGAGAGAGGTGAAGGGTTGATTTGGTTGATGGAGATTTGTGGGGTTTTTGTAGATGGGATTGGATGAGCTTTTTGGGAAATGTGGGAGTGAAGCCTTGGATTTCTTGGGTTGTAGTGCAAAGCATAAACGCTACTTTGAGGAAGAATTGTGCTTTTCTTGTCTTGATTAAGGTATGATCAAGAATCTTCAAACCTAGCTTGTGCTTTGCAAAATGGTATCTAATATCACTTTTTACTTATTTCGTTTCATCTTGAAACACAGTTGAGTTCTATTCCACATTGACATTCTTCTGTTAATTCTTTTCATCTACAATCTTTCATCGCATAGGTATCAAAACTCGATGAAACTGACTCTATTGTACTGAATTGAAAAGGAGATGCATTTAGCACAATAAAACTCACGAGCAGATAAATTAAAAACCAAACTAAATAACACGCGATTAATCATGTCCATGGAGCAACAGAGAGTTTGAGGCGGGGAAATTGGAGGGTAAAATCCAAGCTTTATTCCAGTCCCGGCGTCGCTGGCTCTCAATAACTCTCTCTTCGCCTCCATGTTTTTGTTTACCTCTCTTACAATCGCCGACGGCTGATTTCCGCTGAATTCATGGATCCATGAGTGAAAGTAAGCATTCCCGTTAGCCCAAGTTTGGAATTAAATTTTTTTTAGGGAGAAATGAGTCCAAAAAATTGAGCCATGAATTCAGTCGGACAATGGATTTGGTTGCAGGGCCCAAAGAAGAACCCAAATCCAATAGAATGGGAGCGCGTGGGAAGAACGTAGCAGCTCTGCCATATATATGAACGGATGATCCCCCGCCATTTTAGTGTGTTTACTTTGGAGCTGCTGGAATAGGATGCATTCAATAAAAGACACACCGTTTGTGGAGGAAGGAGTGTGCGGGTCGGGGCGATCCACCGCTCTAACACGTACACTTGTTAAAAGGAACCATCAAATTTTTGATCCACCTTCTTCCAATAATATCTACTCCTTGAGTTTTTCAGGAGGCCTTTTTTTTGGGTTGTTTTTCTTTTTTTCTTGGAGAGGATTCTCTTTCATCTCTTCTATCTCTCTCGCTTATTATTTTTTTGTTTTGATATATTAAAATGATGTGGAGGGACCCTGGAACTCCAGCAGATTCATATTATGAGGTGCGCCCTGAATGCGCTGCTAGTGTTCCAGAAAGCAAGTTTAGAATCAAGGTTCGCTTTTTCTTTGTGTTTCTCTGTTGCTCACTTTTTTCTTTTTTTTTTTAATTTTGAAAGTTATTATATTCAATGATTTCGGGTGAGTGTTGTTTGCGTGAATGAACATCGGAAATGCTTGAAAAACATCAACAAGCATAATTTTGGAGGTGGGGAAGATTTATGCTTGATTGGAGTCCTGAATTGAGCTGCTGTTTGTGCATCTCAGGCTGGAAAAACATTAAGCGCCCGGAAATGGAAGGCTAGTTTCAGCCCGGAAGGTTATATTGATATAAGCAAAACACTTGGTCGGATCCAACGTGGGGTATGGATTGTGTTTTTATGTGATATGTCATATGCATTTTATCCTGATATTTGGTCATTCAAATAGGGAGTCCACCCCTCAATTAGAGGTGAAGTTTGGGAAATTTTAGTGGGCTGCTTTGATCCCCACAGCACCTATGAAGAAAGGCAGCAAACCCGAGAGGGTCGAAGGTTTGTTTTCTTAACTGTCATCATCATACAGGGTCTGTGGATGGACATAACTCTTAATCATCGGGTACCTTTTTAGAGTGAAGTACGAAGTGTTGAAAGAATTGTGCAAAAAAATGTTTCCCCTCATTGGAAGCGGAAGGTTAGTCACTGCACCAATAATCACAGAAAACGGTGAACCATCTGACGATCCCATAGTTCTTGAGCAAATCTATGGTAACTGCCTGCTCCTTATTTGATGCCATGGAAACCCAATACTGTACTAGTTAACAAAAGTTTATGTATCTTGCAATACAGGTGGTTCCCCTCCTCCAAATATGGAAAAGCAAACGCATGATGATGGTCCTATGGATAAGAGAGAAATCAATTGGAAGCTTACATTGCATCAAATAGGTTGGTTTCTGTCTATAGCTTATGTAGCTCGTGCAGTAAAAAAGGTGTTGTGATATTTGTACCAGGTCTTGATGTGCTCCGTACTGACCGGATGCTGAAGTTCTATGAGAAGCAGGAAAATCTAGCAAGACTTTGGGACATCCTAGCTGTGTACGCGTGGCTTGATGCAGATGTGGGATATTGCCAAGGTGAGGGTTGTTGTTCATAGATTGGTATTTATTCACCTACCTAACTTAGCTACTGGTTGTTGATTTTGGGTTGTGTACGCCCTAAGTATCTGACAGATAGGTGAATACTAGTACTAGTTATAATTGCAACAATGAGTATCGTGTAACATGGTTAAAGAGCAGGTATGAGTGATCTTTGCTCTCCAATGATTATGCTCCTTGAGAATGAAGCAGATGCTTTCTGGTGCTTTGAGCGTATGATGCGGAAAATGGTATATAATTCTATTTGTCTTGTAAGAATAAGATGCCTGAACTGAATACACATTATGCAGTTGTTGTTTTCTTTTCATTTCATTTCATTCTTTTAGCGAGGAAATTTCAGATGCACTGACAAGTCCATGGGCGTGGAGTCGCAGCTGTGTAATCTTGCTACAGTCATACAAGTTATCGATCCTAAACTTCATCAACACTTGGGTAAATAAATTGTTGCTCATCTTTGTTCAAAAGTCTGCATTTAAGGTTCATTGGTGTTTTGGCACAGAAACACTGGGTGGGGGTGATTATCTGTTTGCTGTCCGAATGCTTATGGTTTTGTTTCGTCGAGAATTCTCATTTGGTGATTCATTATACCTGTGGGAGGTAAGGTTAAGAGGTTTGAGAGTTTTGACACATCTATGCAAATGCTGAGTGGGTGTTGGACACAACAGATGATGTGGGCTCTGGAGTATGATCCGGATCAATTCGCGACATACGAGGAGTGTGAAGATGTAGTGAAAGGGAAGGCCAAGTCCAAGAAACAGTGCGGCAAATTTGAGAGAGAGAACTTGAGAAATGGAGCAGCCGCACCTCTCCCAATCTCCGTTTTCCTCGTTGCCAGCGTCCTCAAGGAGAAGAGCACCAAGCTCCAGGCTGAAGCCCGCGGCTTGGACGACGTTCTTAGGGTTGGTTGGTTGGTTATTCAAATTGCAAACAAAACTAATTCAAGAATCATGATGATTACTTATTTTACTTTTCTCAGATACTAAACGACATCACTGGTAACATCGATGCTAAGAAGGCCTGCACAGGTGCCATGAAGCTTCACAAGAAGTATCTAAAGAAGGTACCTCTACCTGCTTCTGCTATTTGCAGTGCCTGCCTGGATAACTTTTTAACTTTCTTTGTAGACCAAAACTGGGCGACACAGAGACAGCGAAAATTTGTTCATGTTTTGGCTTTGACCACCACGGATCACCATGGGTATTTGCTGTTTAAGTTTTATGTATGCTACTCTACTAGGTCAGGTCTACCACCAACTTTACTACTGTAATCTAATACATATAAAGAGAAACAGTTTTTTTTATTCCAACAAGGTCAAATATGTAAAAATATGAAAACGAATCAATACAGAAGAAACATTCATGGGGCGGTTATTTGATTCAACATCACACGTGACATGAGCAAACAAAGAGATAGATAGGGAGGGAGGGAGTAGTGTATCAGCAGAAGTTAAGCATACAACAATATTCACTTATAACTTCAATCACAAGGTCGATCGACATGATGAAAGTGGATGCTGCTGCTGCTGCACATCAGAAACCATGAATCTTGATATGTTCCTTCTTCACAATTCCAGCCTGCATTCAAGACCATCGACCATGACAACATAAATAGATATTCAGAACAAATATATAAATAGCCTTCAGTTTGTCACATTAATTTTCCACATTATAATATTCACATCACCACAAGGGTGCAATAAGGATAAAACCTGAACAAGAAAAGTAGAAACATTCTTCCGCTGATCGCCTTGGAGTTGAATAACCTTTTAAAAAAAATACAAAAAGTTAATTTCTACAATACATATTAATACAAATGAGTAACAGTTAAAAGAAGAAATCTCAACACAAACCTGGCCTAGTTCTGGATCCTGGACAACAGTTCCATTGCAGCAAAACTCTTTCTTAAGATCCTTCAAGATTTTGTTGTAGCTGAACTCTTTCTTCAGTCCCTGCACGGTGGTCAGGCTTTTCCGACCATTCCGCTGCTGTGTCCGAATGTGTACGTAGTCTTTTGACCCAGCACCAGAGTTCTCAGCATTTGCATCGGCAAAAGCATCTGTATTTGCAAAAACCAAAGTCAGCCAATTCAAAGCAAATACAAGGATTCTAATTCTTCGCCCCCTACAAGCCAAAGCAAAGAGAAGGATTCTAAATTCTTTGCCCAATACATGCCAACGGCATCCAAGGCATGCATGAATGACAGCTATTTCAGTCATCCAACTACATTCCACTAACCAAACAAGAACTAAAGTAACAAAGAATCAAAGAAATATGAATTTAAAATATAAGCATACCAAAAGTAGTAGGAATCTGGATATCAAGATCAGACATGAAACTTCTTGATGCAGTAAATGTGACTAAGAGAACAAGATTTTCTGTAGTTAGATTTGAATGCTCAACCCTGAAAAGCAAATACAAAAATTAATGATTTAACTATACTAGCACATTTAAATACAATCAACAAGAACAGGCTACAATAGATCATTCAGCAACATCAACGTGCTGGAAACCAGAGAAGGCAGTCCCTAGTCACAGTAACCTTGTGTAACACCATCAAACTTGAAAGTTGCAACAACATCTCAAAATCGCTACTAATAAAAACATCTATGTCCCTAATCGCCTCCACTAACATTTCATCTGGGTCATTAATACACGAACGCAAAGAAACACAAAGAATTGCAGGAATACAGACGCAGTTCACTAAAGCCTTACCTTCAGCTATTACTCGAATAACTATTTCCCCATGTGCTCCCACGGGGAGGGCAAGATTTCAAAAAAGAAACGCAGATGAATAGCGACAAGATTGATCTTTACACAATCAGTCGTGACACTAAAACCCTAATTACATGGAAACCATAAATTTAACATGCAGAAACCACATGAAATTCTTAAAAGAATTACCAGGCAAATAAAACCCTAATTCCAATCCCAATAAATTGAGAAAGCAGTACGCTACACCGTGTTCAATCGACAACAGTTAAGAGAAAAACTACGCATCTTCTGCAGTCTACAGACTAATAATTAACACGATAGAGTCGGGGAACAAATAAAAAGGCAGCACCTTCGGAATCATAAAATAATTAGCAACGATAGATCCGAACGTTATGATAAAAAAAAAAGGGGGGGGGGAGGAGAAGAATACCTGATGCGATTTGAGAAGAAAAATGAGAAAGAAGAAGAAGAAAAGGAGGCAAAATCGCAGAAGAGGGGAAAGCGAAACAGTGAAGAAAGCTGAACGAGAACTGTAGATTTATAGATGGGATATTGATTTACGGCTCTCCAAATCCCTATTATTATTATTATTATTTTTTTTTTTTTTTGAGCTGCAAATCCCAATTACTTGTTTTAATTATTTGCCCAAAAAGGAGTATAAAATAATTTGAAATTGATTGAATAAAAACTAATGGCGGTGAATATACAATAAATTAATTTGAGTTATTTATAAATTTAAATTGATTTATTTTTTTAATTGAAAAACTCGGTATTATATTTATATCCCAAAGTTTTCACTTTCTCCGAATTCTATTCCAAAAAAATTTCATCAGATAATTATATCTTATAGTTTGATTGTTTATCAGGTAATTATATCATATATTTTAATTATTTCCACAAATTTTATCCCAATAAATTTTTATCCGATAATTTTATCTTATATTTTTATTAATTCTATCAGTTAATTTTATACCGAATAGTTAGCGAGTTCAAAAATTATTGACTCGATCGTTTTATTTCGTGTGATTGTCGGCGTGTCATCCACGTAAATTTTTATTTATATATTTTAAAATTTTCTAATTTTAATGTGGTTGTCAATGTTATTTATTTTATTTTATTTACCTGCAATATTTTTTAATTGGAAGTTTTTTTAAAAATAAATAATTTTTATTTATGAAAAAATTCAATGTGGATATGGACGTATTATCCAATTAAAATATTGCACGTAGATAAAATAAAATAAATAACATCGACAACCACATTGAATTTTTTTTAAATTGAAAAAATCTAAATATATAACTAAATATCCACGTGGATGACACGTCGACGATCATATGAAAGAAAACGACGAGTCTATAATATTTAAATTTCATTAATTATTCGGAATAAATTTAACTGATAGAATAAAATATAGATAGAATTACCGGATAAAAATTTATGAGATAAAATTCGGAAAAAGAATTAAAATATAGGATATAATTACTTGATGAAAATTTCTTAGGATATAATTTCGAAAAAGTGAAGACTTTGGATATAATACTCAATTTTCGCTATGAGATTCAAAGATAATTTCATTATTTTTCATAGGTCATCTATATTGTATAGTTTGAAAATTTACACGAAGTTACAATTTTATTGTTTCATACATAATATTTTTACCAAATAATGATTAGATTTTTCTTTTTGGATATTAATTAACATATCCTAGATATTATTTATAATAATAAAAATTATTACTCGAAAATGTTATTTATAGTACTAAAATAAATTGAATCCACTGTGTCAATTGGATCCTAATTTTTTATTTAAATTAATTTTACCAAATTGTTCTTTTATTTGCGTACCCCTTTTCAATCATAGTACTATTATAGACGGTGGCTTCTGCAAGTTGATAACCAGTGCAAAGAAAAACCAACACACTACCCACATTTCCATGGCAGATGCAGCTATAATCGATAATAAAACTATCATTCAAATCCATTAGCACTAGAAAAAGTTCATCCGACAGCATAGGTTAACATTAACAAGAAAACCATAAAACATCTAGGTATCTAAATATCTTAAGCATATAACAATAATAATAAGCTTCTTTATAGTGACTTCTTATGATCACTATCAGCACCAGGTGCAGGGGGGGTTACTATTATAGATGCTGCAGCTTAGAAACCATGAATCTTGATATGATCCTTCTTCACGATTCCAGCCTGCACCAAAAATCATCTATAAATAGAAATCCAAGCAAATAAGGCTTTCAACATCCGACAACATTCTATGTTTCTGCAGATGTTGCTTCATAAATTTTTCCTATCTCAAGTCTCAGACTGCATACGGCTTATTACAATGGACTGTTAATTTCAGGTGTATACATGCAATAATGAGTTAGCAATTAGATCACCACCTGAACGAGAAAAGCAGACACGTTCTTCCGTTGATCACCTTGGAGTTGAATTACCTTTCAAAGAAAAGTTGCAAAATATTCAACTGTCATGAAGTGAGGCTTTAAAATAACAGGAAAGTAGCAGAGGACAAATTACAAACTTGGCCTAGTTCTGGATCCTGTACAACTGTCCCATTGCAGCAGAATTCTTTTTTAAGATCCTTCAAGATTTTGCTATAGCTGAATTCTTTTTTCAATCCTTGCACGGTTGTCAGGCTCTTACGACCATTCCGCTGTTGTGTGCGAATATGAACATAGTCCTTTGCCCCAGCGCCAGAATTATCAGCATTTGCATCAGCAAAAGGATCTATAAATGTAATGAAAAAGCCCATGTCAGCTACAAACTGGGTCATACTCCATTCTTTTTCAGTTCCAGACATTAGGAATAAAGCAAATTGATCCGCCAAAGAAAAATATACATATTTTAACTTTTAAGAAAAAAAAAAAAAAAACCATACCAAAAGCAGTAGGAATCTGAGTACTAAGTTCAGACATGAAACTTGGTTGACGCAGCAAATGCAACTGAGAGAGCAAGATTCCCCCAAACTAGGTACCTGTGCTCAGACTTGTGGGGGAGGGGGAAGACCAACAATCAGCCAAATAAACAGAGAAAATAAACAGAAGTATATTATATTTGCAGCCACATGCCAAAAAAAGTGGAGCAATTGATTGCAGGAAGAAACATGAGCTCTGGTTTCAGCTAATATAAGCAAAGTTCATGACCACCTTAAATTGATATCACCTATACTTATCAACACAGATCCCAAAAACTCTCAAACTGAATCTGACTACTATAGTATGCCCACAATTCCAAGATTGCCAAAGCATCAATCTCAATATACCCAAAAAAGCCGGGAAACAATTTAACAGAAAATAAACGAGGAAAGATAAGATCAAGTCAGTGACCATAGTCATCACAAACAATAACAGAACGACATAATTCAAATCCCCAGCATCGCAAAAAAGGGCAAATCCCACAACAAAAAAATATAAATAAAAACCAAATTCACATTAGAAGAACAAAACTAAGTAGTCTAAAGCCATGAATGAAATCAATCACAAATAAACAAAGTTCATACATGCAAAGTGAGTAAAACTGGCATATGAACCTCCCGAAAACCAATAACAACAGCCAAGGGTTAAAAAAAAGCTAATAAAATAAATAATCACCCCGTCATAATCATACAATAATAACTTTCAACAGATCTGGAAGAGTTGAAGGAAATCGGATGGATAGGAAGCAAAATACCTAGTCCGATTCAAAAGGATAATCGGCAAAGGAAAGCCGGAAATCGGATAAGTCTGAGGGAGGAAGAGAGAGATTTGAGTGGCGGTGCAGAAGGCTTTATTAAAAGTTTTGGGGAAATAGGATTAGGTCGGTGGCGAAGAAAGTGGGGGGAAAAGCGATAAAAACGTGAAGCCACTCCAACTCTACTAAAATTACTCCAATTTAGATTCAACATAGAGTCCAAGTAGTCGAAGCCTATTATTTGTGTACAATAAAATTATAAATTTGAAATAGAAAATATATATTTAAATTAATATATTTTATTCGAGAAAATAACAGAATAGGATTCCAATGCATATGTAGTCATACTAAGATGTAAGGATAACAATTAAGATCGAAATTGATAGATTAATCATAAATTGGTGGGCTAAAATATGATTAAGGATAAGAAATTTTTAATTTGAAATTACTTTTAATCGAACGGGCTCAACCGATTAACATCCCTACAAATGCATATGATAAAAGATTTAAGTTTCTTCACTTGAAAATAAATTAAATATTTAAAATTGGGATTGAGTTGAATTTCTAAGTCTTTTAGGCGTATCAAAATCAATACTTATTGTTGAATGCTACAATTCAAGTGGTATGAATAATCTTATAGTGATTTGTGTACTATTAGTTAAATTTAGGGTATTAATTTAGCTCGAAGCTGGTAGGTTTGATCCAGTTAATACAAGCGTAAATGTTGGTTATAGTTAGAGATACTCTTTCTTGAATTTTTTTTAACCGAATAACCTGTAGCCTGATAGTGTTGAATTTGAAAATCGACGAGTTGGCACGATTAATTTTTTAGTAACAATTTCTACCATAATTATATTACCAAAAAGATAGTTATATTATTTAATATCATATTTGTTGATTAAGTTTTAAATTACATAATATAATATAAGTAGTTTATAATAGATAATTCTATTTTAATAAGATTGTTACAGTGAGAAAATAGTTAATTACTAAAAAATTTAAAAATATCATAAATAAAAAATAATTTATAAACTCGTCAGTTCGATGGGTAAGTCCGAAAATTGATTAGTTAGAGTTAAGAGCCAAAAAAAAAAATTAGCTCAATTTGGCACGAGCATAATAAACTGCAAGTCGATATGTTGTCCCAAAATTCAATGGATTGATCCAATTAACATCTATTAGGAAGTTTGTTAGAAATTTCCTTATGTTATAGTGTTTTGGTGGGTCAAAGTATGTTCAAGTTATCTTAATTTGCCTCTAGATTAGTTTCAGTACAGTCGAAAAATGTAAAATCTTGTATAGGATTTGTATCGAGTTGTGAGTTGGAGCTAATCTGAAGACCAGACTAGTTAATCAGTCTAGAATGCGCGAAGACTCAACAGACTAAGGATCGAACCGAACTCACAATTCTGGACTGATAAGTTTGGATTTCACCAAGTATGGGTCCAGCAAGTGTAGTCCTATCAATACATCAAACTTACCAGTATAGGGACCAAGCGTATACTGATGGATGACGTCGCCAACATGGATTTGCAAGTATGACGACACCAGCATGGACTTCAAAGTTCTGGTCCCAACGCAGAGAGACAAAGAGAATCATTTGAGGAACGTACTGACAAGTACAGACTTTAAGGATTGGAGATTCCTTAAAGTCTGCAAGTACAAAACTCTAAAACTAAGTTTCGATACTTAGGACAGCCAGTCCAAGATTCATCAAACTGAAGAGATTGTTGTTCTGACTTACATAATGGTGAACAGTCACTGTCATTGTCAGAAAAAGGCGGAGCAGGTGCAGAATATTTGGAAAAAGCACCACCTACCCGCCTATTGTAGCAGGCTTCGATTTGAAATTATCCAATCTGTCTCTAACGGACATTTATTTCAAACCTCAACATCACGACTATAAATACCGGAGAAATCAATAGAAGAAGGCTACTAAAAATTTATGAAAAACCTAACTTGCGAACTTGCTGAAACATTGCTAATTTACCAGCTCAAAGTTAGAGGCTCTTGAAGCTTTTCAATGTGTCACCTATGTGAACATGAGACTTAGAACTTTCGAGTTCTTGAGTTATCTCTCGATAATCTTTCTTGGATTACCGAGAGATAGTTTTGGAAAAACTCTAAATACCGCATTCCAACGACAAGGAGGCTGCGTGGTGTGCCCACACTCCAAGGAGCTGCGAAGTGAAGGACGAGCAAAGGACCAGGCGAGTGAGCTTGTGGACTGAATGTTAGGTGCTAAATTATAAAGGGGGAAACTTGCTAGGTGTTTAATTGTATATCCCACCTTTAACTTGATGTTTTAATGTGTCAAAACCGAATACCTAGGCTTAGAATGATTGCTTCTATAATCCTTGTATAAGACTATTGAGTTGTAATAGTTTGATCGGAAGCAACCAACCAAAAACTGAGGAACAATTTTTGAGACTGTTGGAACATAACGGGCAAGAAAACTATGACGACAGTTCGAGAGAGCCACAGAAGAATGCGAGAGCATAGCAGTGTAACAAGCAAAAACTGGAACTACATATCGGAACAGTACAGAGCTTACAAGGAACTAAAAACTGTGGACACAATTCTCACATTCAAATATACAAGAAACTGGAGAGAGAGCAGCTCATTTTTAAGGCAAGGAATCACATACGTAAGAGAGCACGTGAAGAATGCGGAGCAGAACAGTCGCAAAAAGACTTGGAATCTCAATGATAAGGAGCAACGGTTGAGGCAGTTGTGACTGGAGTTTAACGTTTTCGAGCTTGACACGTCAAGTACAAACTGTCTCAGAGAAAAGACAGTCGTACGCAAAAAAAGCGGAGGAGCAGGTCTGCTTTTCAGAAAAGTTATGGCCACTGATTGGACGACGACTACTGTTGTGTGCTATAGTGTGACTACAGAACCAATGCGCAAGTATACACAATCCACAAGTAATACAGTCAAGTGAGACCAGATATCAAACCCAAGGGAGTGAGTTTCTAAATCGTGCACTAGGAATTGCTTGTAATTAAGAGGATGTTTTTATCTAATTTCTAATCAAAACATAAATATGCATAAATTATAATTCCAAATAAAACCAAGATCAACAATACTTCCTCGTTCCACAAAATAAACATATATCAAATAAGCTGGTTCCCAAATAATGAAAAGAGGCACACTCGGGTCATGGAATACAATTCACTTCTGCTTTCTCATATGTTAGAGCTTCTGTCTCGCATTCAACTGAACCTTAGAACTTTTCTTAACCTGCCTAGCGAACTGTCGTCCCACTAGATCTACACTGTTCTACCAGGTTTCATATGTCTATGCATACCACAATATTCAAGTGATTAACCCAATACATCTAGCCCTTTCAAGTTGTATCATCTCATATGTCTATGGGATTAACACAATTATCTAAGATCCCCTCGGCCTATTTTACCTTTCGGTCTCTATAGGAGATGGGTTTCTTTCCACTGTCGTGCTCAAGAAACGATAAAAACAAGATCAAAGATAAGTTCAGCCATACGAAACATGTTTCTAACATATAATCAAGCAATAGTGTTTTGTTCCACAACCCAAGTGCTAAATGAAGTTAGCTCATACTCGAAAAAGGAATAAATGAAAGCATAAGATCATTCATCATCAAAATACAACTCGAAATTCTAAAACAAACTAAAGACGATGATCCTTCTTGCTCCGATTACTTCCTCTCCAAGCTGGTTCTTCCAATCACCCTCTGCTCTCCGTTCGTGAGTATTTTCTTCTCCCCTCGTTATCCAATCCCAAAACGTGCTCCCCTTTCGTTGATATTTTTTCATTACTTTTTCAAAGCTGTCGATCTCCTTACTCTCCTCCAAGATGCATCCACGTGTGAGGTTGTCACTGTTTCATCCGGACAAAAATTCAGCCTCCTTTGCGACACCTGTCCTCTCAGCAGACAAGATCAAAAAGGACTTTTATCATTGTCTTCAAATGGTCCAGGAGAGAGAAAGTCTTTTTCCTTCCATTTATGCATCTCCCATGCTCGAGCATATCCTTTAACAGCATGCGGCAGAGAAGCTCTAGCAATCCAAACCTGATCAAAACTTCACCAAAAGCTTGCAAAAACTTATTAAAACTTGCATAAGTTAAAACACCATGATCTATTTACAAACAAGCAAAAATAAGCAAAAAGGACCTTGATTACCAAGCATCTTATTCAAAATAACATCTAAAGTTCATAAGAAGAGATCAAAAGATAACTCTTTATGAGAGTTATCACCCCCCAATATAGACCACAATTCACAAGTAATAAGCTAGAATAGTTTATCTCCTCTTTTATGAAGCCCTCAGCAAAAGTTAAAAAGAAAGCATGAATGATAATTCTCTTGATTGTTCAACTTCAGTCCTCGTTCTTTGCAAAGTTTAACAATATACACTCATTCCAATCTTACAATTCAAAGTCCACCAAAAAGAGAAATCAGATTTCAAGACAACCAAATCATAGTTGAGCTTAACCTTAACTACTTATTCAATCCTCAATGCTCATCAATGCCATTTTTTCCTACCCGCTTATTCTCTCTTGTTCTCCACTAATAGGCTTCACATCTCACCTAGATCAAAAGGACTTCACGACTTCTAATGTTTGGCCAAGGCTCAAGGTGATAAAATTTGGACAGAGTGACTTAAGTCTAGAGGCATTGTCCTTCTTATTCTAACTTAACTTGCTTTACTTCGGAGGTTAGACTGCCCTTTTTCCCAGTTGAATCGGCCGATGGTGCAAAGTAGATGATCGGGTGTTTACACGGCGTTGTAGGTTGTGTTGTAGCTTCCCCCTGGCTGGGCTGACAGGTTTTTGGCGCCAAAAAGTGAGGGAGAGAGATTCGGTTAAGTAGTTAAGGCCATTAACCTTTACTTTAATTCGTTGGAATCGCTAGTAATCAGTAATCGAGGATCAGCATGCCGGCATTGCAGTTATTTCGGAGTGGGGGTAATTATCCTAAGAATAAGAAAGAGTAAAGAAGTACTTTGTTTGTATCAACGTGTGTCACGAATGAGATTGGTTCTCTTTTTATCTTCCTATTGGGGATCTGACTCCCGCGAACCAACAAATCCATATTTTCAAAGTCCAGTAGGCGGGCCTTAGCGGACAGGCGGGGCGTAAGCTCGGGATCAATGGACCAACGCGGGTAGAGAGTAGCTGGCCTAGCCCAATTCCATATAGATTGGTCGGGGCAGTGAATAGTTGAATCAAGACTCAAAGGTCCAATTCAATTGAATCACTGTCCCAGCAAGGGGATTAGGAGGAGAAAGCAGAGCAGAGGAAAGCCCTCGTTATCACGAGAGCCAATTGGAGATTTGGAAGCTGGTCCAGAGGACCAGTAGATGTTGTAGTTAAAGAGGCTTCCTTGTACTAGCAGAATGCTAGTACGAAGCCTCTGCTGTCCTTCCCTTCCCTTACTGAATTAGGCTAGGAGCCTACATTCAGGGGAAGGGGAGCTACATATAGGCATAGGCACTGCTTACCCTATTTCCAGTTCCACACAACACACACCTAGGAGCACCCCTTCCTGCATATCCATACAAGACCCGAGTAGGCGGGTCGAGGTCCTACAAAGTACCCACTACTCGGAGTACCCTCCAAAAAGGAAAAAGATGGCATCTTTATAAGATATCCGCGATTTCTTTCAATTTCTAATCCAATACGTAAATTAATTGCTTCTGTCAAGCTAGCTATATGATCTTGTGGTGTATTCGTTTGTAGTGAGTAGGGCCTCCTTCTCGTTGATCTCAGTTCGCCTCCGCTCTATTGAAAAGTCGGAATTCCTACGATAATTTTGTCAACGAACGCGTCTCGGAACCGGTCTAATCTCTTTCTGCGGCAAGCACCATCGCCTTTTTCACTCAGGATTTGACCTCAGTAGCATTCCGCTTTAATTCTTCATTAATTCTCCAACTTTCTTCTTTTTTTTTTTTCCAGCAATTTGCTATTGCTATAACACTTGGCTAAATCCCCAACAGATAATGTGGAAATTAGCCTTATTTCATACACATTTTTCAGGCTAACACAATTGCCTATTCTCCTTTTCTCTCTTTTTTTTCCAGGCCAAAATGCCTATCTTTTTATTTCAAATGGTAAAAGGCTTAAGGAAAACACTTCGGATAGAAGTGACACCCCCCCAAACTTTAAATATAACATTGTCCTCAATGTTAAAATAGAATTAAGTCGGCACAATCCTCTAGACTAGGACGAGTATGGAATTTGGCTTAACATAAAGTAGGTGTGTACAAGAAAAGGCTCAAGCTCGAAATCAAGGTGCAAAGGAAGTATTCAACATAGCCAAAAAAATCTTCTGAAGGTACAAAGATCAAGCAACTGCCTTAATCATCTCTAAGTGGTATATTCAAACCTAATTTGTTTTGATCAAGATTAAACTTATGGTAGATGGCATTTCACAATTTGAAATTCATGACGTAGTACCAGCTAAGCTCAAGCAAATGTCCAACATATCAGGTTTTTTTTAAAAACAACATAAAATTCAAACTTTGTCTCGCAGATCACGTTTTCATGTACATAGCTAAACATTGAAAGTAGACGAGGATTGACTCTCAACAATCGAGATCGTAACCAAACATGCAAGAGAAGAACAGGGAAAACGAGACATCATAGGGCAAGAGGAGATCATACTACTAGACTTAAAACTTATTATTATAAAGCCAAACGAAACTTCATGCTTTAACATGGGACAAGCATGAATATCGGACACCCATCAAACAAAAACAAAAGACCATAATCATAAAAACAGAAACAACATAAACTAAATCAGAAATTGTTTTTGTAAAAGTTTAAAGAGGTTAGAGAGGATCCTGTTCGTCAAGCTGAACCATCAATAGCCGTCTTTGCCTTCACACGACCACCCTTCTTCTTCAACAATCTGGCGGTTTGAGCTTTGATTTTCAGCAGCACCTTGTGCATCATCCTGAACCCTTTCAACAGCTTCACTTGCTTCACTTTGATCTTTGACAGCTCACTCTGCAGGGCCTCCATTGAGTCGCTTGCCACAACAGTCTCCTCCCCTTGAGCTCGGGCTTGTGCTTGAGCATGGCGCTTCGTCAGATATGGAATGTTGAAGTAGCTTTTTGCGATGCTCCTCGGCTCCTCAGAGTGGAAGGGAACTCCTGCCCACTTGCAGAGCTCCGAAATTAGCAAAGGGCAAAAGAGTGGCCCAGTCTTCTTGGAAGCCTGGACGCCTATGGAATCGATGATGAATGGTGCGATGTCAATCGGGTCGCCCTTCACAATCGCGACCACCATCAAGATGCGATCTTGTCCCACCAAAGTGTTGTGGGTTGTTGAGCTGATTCTATTCCTCAAAAAGTGAATCCAAATGTTGGCTTCGGTCGTCAAGAAGCTGGCCAAGGCAGAGAGGTTATCCTTTGTTTCATCCACTCACTTTGCGCCTGACACCGATTGTAGGGTTTTCCCGTGAACCGAATCACCAAAACCAATTTGAACCGGATCGATTTATGGATATTGCACATAATCTAAATTCACAAAACCCTAGCATGCTCCTATGAATTTAATGCATATTTGTGGATTGAGAGATTACCGTAAATCTGTCAAGTCTGAACCAATCTTTTGCGTTTGAATTTCCAACTTGTTTTCAACCACGCAATCCGAATTTATCTACGGAATCAGAAATTAGAAATCTAATTTCTAAGATAAACTCGAAATAAAGAAATAGAGAAGAAGAAATATGTTGTTCTCCAGATTAGATATTCAGATCTGTGTCCCAGTGCTGATCAGATTTACTACTGGTGAGGACTCCGTAGATCTGTGGCTTGAGCAGGACCAGAATTCGAAAATTCCCCTCCTTTCTCTTATGAATCGGCGCCTCCCTCTCTCTCTCCTAGGTTTAGTGTGTTTCAACTGTGTTACAACTTATGAGAGATAGCTGTCTATTTATAGACCTAGGGTTGTAAACCCTAATGGGCTCCTGAGCTCAATTCAGCACACTTGTTGGGCCAGACCTGAGACCTAATGCAAATAATAAAGTGGGCCTATAAATTAATTAATTCCCATGTCTACAACCCAGGACACAATTAATTAATTAATATTAATTCTTTTTCACCACAGAATTAATACTGACCTACCCCTTTATTACCACGTTATGAGAACGAGTTGCATTAATTGAGAATCCCCATATTTAAGGTTACCGGACATCCATTAATTAATCGGAGCCTCTGACAAGCTCTAACTACAATTAATTAATATCTTATTATTCCTGAGTAGTACCACTCAAACCTTATCACTTGTGCCTAAACTTAATCAGCCTGCAGGACTTTGACACGATGAATGTTATTGAGCTCCTCAGGGAATGTCCCCATCCTATTACTCGGATATGGTTACCTAAACTCAGTCTCAGGCGATACTACACAAACTGCTGTTACCCAAGATGCGGATATACGAGCACATTACTTAGGCTCTCCACCATGGCAAGTCAAAGCAACAGTCAACCCGTGCAAACCCCTGAACCTTCGTTAAGGTTTGGACTCAATCAATATAACGAGATCTTGTATTCACTGATGTCAGACAGATGAATACATCTCACTGCGTTCCATCAATACGCCACCTCTGCGTACCAGCATGTCAAGTAACCAAGACAGACTACTTATTCCGACAATGCCGCAGCCATCCGGACAGACGTATCCTCATATGCTGTCTCGGCTGTGATTAGGTTTATGTCTCACTAGGTCAAGTGATCATACTGTCTTCTGCAATCTACAACACGCCGTATGATCGTCCCTATCGGTGAGACAAGAGGATACCATTGTTCATACATGTACGATTGTTAACAGATAGGAGAAATAAACCGTTGTATACTCATTATAATAAATGCTTTCAGTATACAAATTCCATCACCGATACAATGCTCAGAACCTCATCCAACTGCTCCTTCGTGGCTGAATTCAATAAAACAATGAAAGTATCGGGCTGTGGTGGATGCGTGCCGTAGACTGCGTGCACTATCCTGGGATTCAAAACCACCTCCTTTCCTCTAATAGTTGCCCTAATATCATAGTCCACACTCGTAGACTGCTCGCAATTGGCGTAAAACTCCCTAACCAAAGCGATGACCGGTGCGGGCTGCATAATCACAAAGGGTTCCCACCCTTGTTGCTCGACACTTCTGAGAATTTCTGCATGCAGTTTAGAAAGGTCCTTGAATCCCCTTTCTAGATTAAATTTACGGTTCGCAAGCTCTTGCATCCTGGACTTATGCAGCTTCGAAGAAAATTTCGGAATTCTGTCAATTTCTTCTGCAGGCAAATCTACAACCTTGGCCTTTCCGCGCTTAATCTCTCTCTTCCTTTCCCTGTCTGATTTCTTTGCTGAACTCTCACCTACTTCCTTGACTGCCACTTCCTTTACACGCCTTCCCGTTTCTTGCTTCTCAAAATCCCTTTAGCATCCTCCACAGTCTCAACTCGCTTCCTCTTCCTAGATGTTTCACTCTTCTCAGATACAACCTTCTTTCCTTTTGTGATTGGCTTTCCATCAGATGTGGCTGCTTGTACGCTTGTAGCATTTGTTGCTTCAGTTTCCTCTTCAGCCGGGGTGCTCTCACTCGCTGCTTTTTCCTCAGCAAGGGGTTGATTCTATGTCTCCAAACCTTTCTGAGCATCGGGCTTGCTTTCCATTTCAGGCTCTTCAGACTGGCCTTTCTCAGTTTCCTCAGCACTCATATCTTTGTCCTCTGATTGTTCGGATCCTTGTTCTGCATCCGGCTCTTCAGACTAGCCTTCTGCACTTTCCTCTGCCTCTGATTCCACACCTTTAGATTGCTCAACGTCTTCTTCAGCAACGACTTCCTTCTTGGGTTTCTTCACAATTTCAGGGTCAAGTTTGGATGTAGCTGCGTCAACCAAATCCATCAAGTTCCCTTTCTTGGGCTTGGTGTTTGTTGCCTTTGGTTTCTTCACGGGTTCATCTGGAATCTCAACTGGGTTCTCTGCGCTAGTGGGTGTTAACCTTGCATTCCTCTGAGCCATAATCGAGACAGCAGCCCTGCTCGACCTCCTCAATGGTTTCGCAGGCTCTGGTTTCTTTGCCTTTTTATAGTCTTTGGTTTTGGTGAAGCTGGACTAGCTTTCTTCGGTGTAGCTTTAGGAGATTCAATGTCCATCCCTGGTCGCTTCTTTCCACTTTTCCTGGTCCTCATATTTAAATCTGCAAAAAGCATATTTTCAGACCCCCAAGAACAAAATTTTGTTACAGTGTGAATGAATACTCCAAAATTAAAATTTTTGTTTTTTCAAGTGACTACTCTGAGTTTCATAAAAAACATCAACATTCCACCCCCAAACTTTGAGTTCACTCAAAGTTTCTCACAAGAGATTAAACACCAGTTCGAAATTTAAAATTCGTTTCAAGCCCTAACACAAACTTGTCAGACTATCCTGTCAGAACTACTGCATGCAACTCGCAATGATCACATAAACCAAAACAAATTTTTCTATCTCAAATCAAGTTCATGGGTTTCCAAAATCATGCAAACAAAGAATTTTTACCCATTCCCAGGACAACAAATCGAAAAGAACTTCAGTTGAAGAACATACCAGCCATTCTAAGTCGCGAAATTAACCAAAAAACATGGAGCAACTAAGTTCGAGAGAAAAATATGAGCACCCAGAGGCAAAAGAGTAAAAAGGAATTGAAGATTTTGTACCTGCTGGTTGACAAATCTTCCTGATTTATGCACGAGGTTTCCTAGTTTCTTCTGCCCAATTGCTAAAGATGGGGTGCCTTTGAGCAATTCAAACAATATATATGTATATATATATATATATATATATAACTCCTCTTTAAGCAAAAATCGGCACAAGAAATAAGGAAACCTTTCGACTTCCCTTGATTAGACACATCCCTTCTTTTCAATTCAAAAAGTAAGTTTCCAAAACTGTCATTCCTAAGGATAACTGCACTCTCTCTCCTCAACGGCTACTCTCTGTAATCCTCATCCACATATTTTCCTGAATTTCTATTTTTCTTGTTTTCTTTTTATTTTATTTACTAAGTTTTTTAATATAGACATAAAAAAACTCAAACCCGTATTAAGAAATAAACTACTTAGTCTACTTTACGTAATTAAATCAAGCATGCTCATCACCCATGTTAGTCACAGGCTGTAGCATTCAGCTATCCTAAAGTTAAATCAAAGGAAATTTAAATTTAACTAGGCAAGAAATTAAATGCAGAATTAAAATAAATATCCTAAGCTATCACCACATGTTTCATCTAATCCTCATGATAGCTTAGGTTACCTCAACTTCAGGGTTCTTCCAATATGAAAGAAGCTTTCAGCTTGCTCCAGCCTCTTTCATGGTATTGCTTTACCCTCTGTCCATTGACCTCAAAAGTACTCCCTGTGGCTTCATCTTTCAGTTCCACAGCTCCATGAGGATAAATCTTCACCAAAGTGAAAGTCTCTGACCATCTGGACTTGAGCTTGCCTGGAAATAGCCTTAGCCTAGCATTGAAAAGTAGAAGATGTTGTCCTTCCAAATTTCTGTTTACAATCTTGCTGTCATGCCATCTCTTCACTTTTTCCTTGTATATCTTAGCATTTTCATAGCTTTGCATCCTCAATTCTTCCAGTTCATTAAGCTGCAGCATTCTCTTTTCCCCACTTGCCTTAGGATCAAGATTCAATTTCCTGGTGGCCCAAGATGCCTTATGCTCCATTTCCAGAGGCAAATGACAAGCCTTCCCGAATACAATCCTGTACGGTGACATCCCCAAAGGTGTTTTGTAGGCTGTCCGGTAAGCCCACAATGAATCATCCAAGTGCTTGGACCAGTCCTTCCTTGTGGTATTCACCACCTTTTCGAGCACACTTTTTACCTCTCTGTTTGAAAATTCAGCCAGTCCATTGGTCTGCGGATGATAGGCAGTTGAAACTTTGTGGTTGATGTTGTACTTGGCTAAAAGAGCAGCCAAACTCTTATTGATGAAATGTGTTCCCTCATCATTGATGATTGCCTTTGAAGTTCCAAACCTTGTGAAAATGTTCTTGTGCAAGAATTTAATGACAGTGGCAGCACCATTGTGAGCACAAGCACAGGCTTCCACCCACCTAGACACATAGTCAACAACTAACAAAATATATTCATTTCCAAAAGAAGATGGAAATGGCCCCATGAAGTCCATACCCCACACATCAAATAGTTCTACTTCCACTATATTATTCAGAGGCATGGCATTCTTGGCTGGTAAATTCCCCACTCTTTGGCATCTGTCACATTTCTTCACACACTCAAAAGCATCCTTGAAGATTCCTGGCTAATAGAACCCTGACTGCAACACCTTAGCTGCTGTTCTCTGTCCCCCAAAATGCCCTCCATATGCTGAAACATAGAATTCATTCAAAATATCTGGAATCTTATAATCTGGGACACACCTTCTGAAAAACTGATCAGGACCTAACCTATACAGAGTTGGATCATCCCAATAATAGAACTTTGCATCATGGAGAAACCTCTTCAATTGCTGTCCATGCAAAACATAGGGTTTTCGGCCTGTAGCCAGATAATTTGGAATGTCTGCAAACCAGGGTGCATCTTCCTTGCATGCCATGAGTTGCTCATCTGGAAAAGCATCATTAATTTATGATGTGTCATCCACTCCAAATGGATTTTCCAGTCTTGACAAATGATCAGCAACTTGATTCTCTGTTTCTTTTCTATCTTTGATTTCCATATCAAATTCTTGCAGGAGAAGTATCCATCTAATGAGCCTTGGTTTTGCATCTTTCTTGGCCATTAAGTACTTGATTGCAGAATGATCAGTGAATACTATTACCTTGGCTCCGACTAGATAAGATCTGAACTTATCAAAAGCAAAAACCACTGCTAGCAGCTCTTTTTCTGTAGTGGTATAGTTTCTTTGTGCCCCATCCATTGTCTTGCTTGCATAGTATATGGATCTGAAAATTTTATCCTTTATGTCCTAGTACTGCTCCAACTGCATAATTACTTGCATCACACATCAGCTCAAAGGGTTCATACCAATTTGGTGGTTGCATTACAAGAGCTGTAACAAGTGCAGCTTCAACTTAGTAAATGATTTTATACACTCACTGCTGAAATCAAATTTCCTGTCTTGTTCTAGCAGTTCTGACAGTGGCTTGGCTATCTTGGAAAAGTCCTTGATAAACCTTCTATAAAAACCGACATGGCCCAAGAAGCTTCTAACTGCTTTAACTGAGTTTGGAATTGGCATTCTGTCAATAACTTCAATTTTTGCAGGATCAACTTCAATACCTTTGTTTGAAATTTTGTGCCCTAATACTACCCCTTGCTGCACCATGAAACATCATTTCTCCCAGTTTAAAACTAGCTGTGACCTCTCACATAACTGCAGAATTTTTTCAATATTTCCCAAACAAGTATTAAAGTCTCTTCCAAAGACTGAGAAGTCATCCATAAACACCTCTAACCCATTCTCAATCATCTTAGAGAATATGGAGATCATGCAACGCTGGAAAGTTGCTGGAGCATTAGAGAGGCCAAATGGCATTCTTCTGAATGCGAATGTTCCATAAGGGCAGGTGAATGTAGTCAAATTCTGATGTTCTGGGGCTATTGCTATCTGATGGTACCCAGAATATCCATCCAAAAAGCAGTAGTAGTTCTGACCACCCAATCTGTCTAGCATCTGATCTACAAAGGGCAGTGGAAAATGATCCTTTCTGGTGGCATCATTCAACTTTCTATAGTCTATGCAAATCCTCCACCCAGAAACTATCCTCGTAGCTATCATCTCATTCTTCTCATTCTGTACCACAGTAACTCCTCCTTTCTTAGGCACACACTGTACTGGACTCACCCATGAACTATCTGATATAGGGAAAATGATCCCTGCATCCAACCATTTGATTATCTCTTTCTTAACAACCTCCTTCATGTTGGGATTAAGCCTCCTCTGTGGCTGCACTGAATTCTTGCTTCCATCCTCCAGCAGTATCTTATGCGTGCAAATTGTAGGGCTAATTCCTTTAATATCTGAGATAGTCCACCCAATTGCTCGTTTATGTTTCTTAAGCATGTGCATCAGCTTCTGTTCATCCTCATCTTTCAAATTAGAAGCAATTATCACAGGTAGGGTTTCTGCTTCCCCCAGGTATACATATTTCAAGTGATTTGGTAAAGGCTTAAGTACCAACTCAGGGGGTTCTTCAAGAGAAGATTTCGGCTCCTTTTGTTCCCTATTCATAAGATCCAGTGATTCAAAATTGGGTTTGTACCCCCCAAACTTTGCACCATGCTCTACCCATGCTACAACATTTTCACTGAATATGTCATCATCTTCATATTCTTCATGTTGCAATTCTTCTACATGCTCCGCTATTACTGACTCCAATATCCCAATGGTGAAGCAGTCCCCTGCTTCGTCTGGTAACTTCATGGTATTATACAGGTTGAAAGTAGCCTGTTCTTCATGAACTCTCATAATCAGCTCCCCTTTTTCCACATCAATCAGTGTTCTCCCTGTGGCTAAAAATGGTCTTCCCAGAACAATGGGTACCTCTCTATCAGCTTCATAATCTAAAATGATAAAATCTGCGGGAAAGATAAACTTATCTACTCTAACCAGTACATCTTCAATCTTTCCTTCTGGATGAACAGTTGATCTGTCTGCAAGCTCCAAAGTGATGGTTGTTGGTCTTGCTCCTCCTATACCCAGCATCTTAAAAATTGAAAGTGGCATTAAGTTTACACTGGCTCCCAGATCGCATAGTGCTCTTCCCACATATCTTCCTCCGATTGAACAGGGAATGGTAAAACTCCCTGGATCCTTCAATTTTGTTGGAATTTGCCTCCTCAAAGGTCCACTAACTTCCTCAAACAGAGACACAGTCTCAAACTCCTTCAGCCTTTTCTTTTTATTCAGAATGTCCTTCAGAAATTTTACATAAGTTGGCATTTGCTCCAGAGCCTCCACTAGAGGTACATTGATGTGGATTTGCTTGAGCATGTCCAAGAACTTTTTGAACTGCTCCTCTTCTTTATGCTTTTTGAATCTGACAGGGTATGGTGGTTGAGGTAGATTGCAGTCATCTTCCACCGATTTCCTTTTACTGTTAGGTACATTTCCCTCAGGAGAACAGGCTTTTCTTGGTTTACCAACTCCTCATTGATCATTGGATAAGCTTCTTTGATGGGAGCTTTTCCTTCTCTCTGTGCTTTAGTTCCATTCTGAACCTCTTTTTCAGATAACTCCACCTCTTTCTGCTGTGCCTCAGCAGGTCTCTCATCAATCTGCTTCCCACTTCTCAAGGTTACCACTTTGCACTGCTCATTTCCCCCTCTTGGGTTCTCTGTGTTACTAAGTAAACTCCCCTGTGGTCTATTCCTGATATCATTAGCTAGCTGTCCCATTTGAACTTCAAGATTCCTCAATGAGGAGGCTTGACTCTGTATCAAAGCATCCTGGCTTTTCAGTCTTACTTCATTCTTGGCCATAAATTCCTTCATCATTTCTTCCATGGATTTCTCAGGTTTCTGAGGTGGTGCCTCTAAACTTTGATGCTGACCACTCTGTTGTTGATTGTTCTTCTGCTGGTTATACTGTTGTTGGCTATATCCTCCTTTGTTAAAGTTATGATGTTGGTCCCGTGCTCCAGCATTTTGATTTCCTTGCCCAGACCATGAGAAATTAGGATGATTTCTCCACCCTGGGTTATAAGTGTTTGAATATGGGTTGTTATTCCCCTGGTACTGTTGAGGTCTATTTCCCATATAGCACACAGATGCTGGATTTGAAGGGCATTCCTCAAATTGGTGACCTTCCCCACAATAAATACAACTCAAAACCATTGCAGTTTCAGTTGGCATTGAAGAAACCATAGCTTGACTGGTATTTTTCTCAATGTTCTTCATGGTTGCTCCCAGAGCTTCCATCTGTGTAGTAAGAACTTTCATAGGATCAACTTCCAGAACCCCTGCAACTTTCGAAGTAGTGATAGCTGCTGCCCTGGAGTTTGCCCACAAATAGTTGTTTGCAGCCACCTTGTCCAAGATTTCACATGCCTCATTATATGTCTTGTCCAACAGAGCTCCTCCTGCAGTGGCATCGATCATCATCCTGGAGTTTCCAAGTAATCCATTGTAGAAAATCTCTATCTGAATACCATAGGGTATCTCATGATTTGGACACCTTCTTAGTAGTTCGTTATACCTTTCCCATGCCTCACTAACAGATTCATCACAATCCTGTTTAAAGGACATACATAATTGCATTTCTACACCTGACATTCCTGGTAGGAGGAAAGTACTTTATCAAGAAAGTCTCAGCTAATTCATTCCAGGTTGTCACCGACCCTGGTGTCAAATTTGTGAGCCAAGTCTTAGCACTGTCTCTTAAGGAGAAAGGGAATAAGTGCATCCTCAATGTCTCGGGTGTTACTCCCTGTAGTTTAAAATTATCACAGATCTCCAGAATTGACCTCAAGTGCAGATGTGGATCCTCTGTGGCTTGGCCACTGAACTGCCCCAAACTTTGTAACATTTGGAACATAACCGGCTTCAACTCAAAGTGTTGTGCCTGAACCTCAGGTCTCACTACCCCTGGATCAAAATCAGTGAATTTGGGCGCCATACATGTTCTGATTACTTTATCCATTTCATCAACAATCCTTTCTGGATTTTCATCAGCCATCTTCTTAACTTTCTGCTTTCTCCTATTTCTTCTGAAAGTCCTCTCAATTTCTGGATCAAATGGGAATAATTATCTCACAATCTTTTCACTCATAAACTACTGACCATCCTACATTGAGAAAATGATTAGTTTCCAAAATCAGTCAAGTCATATAATATACTATATTACTCAAGCTTCAAGAGCATTCAGATTTAAATTTAATCACTCCCCGACAACGGTGCCAAAAAGTTGTTGTGCGCTATAGTGTGACTACAGAACCAATGTGCAAGTATACACAATCCACAAGTAATACAGTCAAGTGAGACCAGATATCGAACCAAAGGGAGTGAGTTTCTAAATCGTGCACTAGGAATTGCTTGTAATTAAGAGGATGTTTTTATCTAATTTCTAATCAAAACATAAATATGCATAAATTATAATTCCAAATAAAACCAAGATCAAAAATACTTCCTCGTTCCACAAAATAAACATATATCAAATAAGCTGGTTCCCAAATAATGAAAAAGGCACACTCGGGTCATGGAATACAATTCACTTCTGCTTTCTCATATGTTAGAGCTTCTATCTCACATTCAACTGAACCTTAGAACTTTTCTTAACCAGCCTAGTGAACTGTCGTCCCACTAGATCTACACTATTCTACCAGGTTTCATATGTCTATGCATACCATAATATTCAAGTGATTAACCCAATACATCTAGCCCTTTCAAGTTGTATCATCTCATATGTCTATGGGATTAACACAATTAAATGATTAAAAACAAGATCAAAGATAAGTTCAGCCATACGAAACATGTTTCTAACATATAATCAAGCAATAGTGTTTTGTTCCACAACCCAAGTGCTAAATGAAGTTAGCTCATACTCGAAAAAGGAATAAATGAAAACATAAGATCATTCATCATCAAAATACAACTCGAAATTCTAAAACAAACTAAAGACGATGATCCTTCTTGCTCCGATTACTTCCTCTCCAAGCTGGTTCTTCCAATCACCCTCTCCTCTCCGTTCGTGTGTATTTTCTTCTCCCCTCGTTATCCGATCCCAAAACGTGCTCCCCTTTCGTTGATATTTTTTCATTAAATTTCCAAAGCCATCGATCTCCTTACTCTCCTCCAAGATGCATCCATGTGTGAGGTTGTCACTGTTTTATCCAGACAAAAGTTCAGCCTCCTTTGCGACACCTGTCCTCTCAGCAGACAAGATCAAAATGGACTTTTATCCTTGTCTTCAAATGGTCCCGGAGAGAGAAAGTCTTTTTCCTTCCATTTATGCATCTCCCATGCTAGAGCATATTCTTTTACAACATGCGGCAGAGAAGCTCTAGCATTCCGAACCTGATCAAAACTTCACCAAAAGCTTGCAAAAACTTATTAAAACTTGCATAAGTTAAAACACCATGATCTATTTACAAATAAGCAAAAATAAGCAAAAAGGACCTTGATTACCAAGCATCTTATTCAAAACAACATCTAAAACTCATAAGAAGAGATCAAAAGATAACTCTTTATGAGAGTTATCAACTACCTTGTCTCTACCGACTATTTTTCAAACACCCGCCTATAAATAGCAGAAGAAACAGAGAAACAAATATCCAAACATCGAAATTCTTACTGTTACTTTGCCAAAATTAAAGCTCGAAGCATTCAAAGCTCTCATTCTACAATATTTACTCCGTGCTTCATTTATTGAACACGAGGCTTAATTGTTCAAGGAATTTTCATAGTTTTACCATGTGACATACCTGGTACACGAGGTTTAAGTCATCTGACTTAATCTTTAATCTTGGTGTTCTTACTTTTCAAGTAAGAACACAGAAGCCTATCTCCCTGTCAGAGAATAGGTTATTATGGGCGTTCGCCAAACTGTTGTGTTATGGGAAAACTAAACCATCCACCCACCGGAGAAGGAGAAGGGAGGTGTGTCCTCAATCCATTTCCGTTGACTGCCAGTCCACAGAGAAGACACAGAGCCTTCGACGGATTGAAGAAGGAGTGAAGAGGATCTACCTGGGCGAGTGATCCAGTCTGCTGTGAAAGGTGGCTTTCGTTGTGGTTGGCTATAGATCGTGAGTAGTGTATTATTTACTTCCTTAGAGGATTTTTGGATTAATTTCCGAAGAGTGGACGTAGGACTTAAGGATCTGAACCACTATAATATCGTGTGTCTTTTACAGTTTTGGTTTACTTTCTGCTTTACTCAGTTTAGAACTGTGTCTTTAAAACCTTCAACACTTCTCTAAAGTGTTGAAGCATATATTTGAAAACTGACCACTTAAACTGCTCGACTAAACTCAGTTTTCATAAATATAAATGAACTAACTGACGATCTGTTTTGAGAGTGCAACCCCTTGTAATACTTCCATTGCACGTTAATCATAACTCTGATCTCAGACTAACAAGTGGTATTAAAGCCAGGGTTGTCCTTCTAGACTGCCCTGTTTTGAGTCGCTTAGGACCGGATCCATATTTTCCTTGCACTCTCACTTTTCTCTGTCTGTTTTGCGAGCAGAATATTCCGGATGATGAACTTTCCGAGTCTTCCAAAGTACAACCCTCATAAGTTCGAAGCATGGAAGAAGAGATCCCTCATTCTACTGAAGAGCCAACATCCAGAAACGGAAGAAGTGTTGACAGTAGGCCCGTTGAAGATTCAAAAAGTCAACACTCAGATTGGAGCTCGAGCTGGAGGAAATTACCAAGCACCACAACCTCAAATGATAGATAACCCTCAGAAGAATGGATGCTCGAGGACAAGAAACGAGCTCAGCTTGATCCAATCGTTCAAGAGATGCTCCTACAATCGCTGTCAGATTCACTCATGGAGGAAGTTGCTGTACAGACCAACAACGCAAAGGAGTCGTGGGACTGGATTATTGAGCTCACAAAGGAAACTGAAGCAATGAAGCGTAATAAAAAGCAAGTCGTCAATGACAAATATGAATTCTTCCAGATGCTACCAGGAGAATCAATCCAATCAATGGAAGCGATATTCAATGCCAGATGAAGAATCTTGGAAGAGAAGAGAGTGTGGCTGACATGAATGCTAAAATCCTCTCAAGAATGCCCAAGGAAGACTGGTTCGTCAAAACCACCAGTTTAAAGGCTATGGATCTCTCGAAGATGACTACCAAAGATTTGTTCGCCGAACTTCAGGCCCATGAATGGGACATCCAGATGGTGAACAAGAATGAAACTGCCAGATCCACATACCCAGCAAAAAATGATGATGTTGCACTCTTTGTAAAGAGGGAGTTTCAAAGACGTCAGAAGAAGCCAGTTCAGTTTGACAGAACTGCCCATCAGTCAGTTCCAGCAAAGGCCACCTCCTCAACAGTGTCGAAGAAAGAAACTGACCAGACAGTGTCCACAAAAGAAACTGAGCAATCAATTGCCCAACTGGAGGAACAAATGAGAAACCTGGCCGTACTTCTCGAGAAGGCCAAAGCCAAAGGAAAAGGAGCTCAGACAAGTGAGCAAAGGTTTACAAAGAGAGAACCGCACACGTGCTTCGAATGCAACTCTCCAGATCACCTGAAGTACGAATGCCCCCTCATCTCTCAAGAGGAGATAGACAAACTGAGGAAGATATTTGAGAGACGAGCTTCAAAGGCTGTGGCGAAGGCGATGTTATCCAGACTGAAGTGTTGGATATTCTAGATTATGATGACGACTACTACACTTCAGAAGATGAGGATAATGAAGAAGCACTTCTGGCCTACATGGCAGCACTCGATGGAGACGTCATTGATGATGAGGTCAACGAATCACCCAATGAAATTATGGTAACAACCCATCTACCTCTACACTTAACATCTTCATTTGATGAAGAAAGCCCTTCGTTTGATGAAGAGAGCCCTGAACCTTGCTGTTCAAGTTCAGAGGATATTACTCTCGATGTTATCATTAAAGAATTCGAAAAAATTCATGAGATTAAAGATGTCTTAATTGGTGAAAATGCCTCACTGAAATTAGAAATTTCAGCTCTGATCGATGAAGTCGTAAGAATGAGGTCACTCCGTGAGGAACTTGAAAAACTCAAGGAAGAACACTCCAAGCTTTTAAAGGATTTTGAAAATGTTTCAAATGAGTGTGAATCCTTGAAGAAACTTGAGCATATTGAGTGTGATTGTTCTTTTAAGAAAATTGAAAGAGATTTTAAATGCTCAAAACCCACTGTCTGACAAGCACGGGATTGGTTACTGTGGAGAAAATTTGAATGTGCATGCATCTAATTCTAGAACTGATAAGAAGTTTTTAGGCTTTGTCAAAGCGAAATTCAGTTCTAATGATGTGTTGGAAGAAAGTAGAGTCACACAAAAGGAGAAGACCAAATGTTGGTCAAAAACTGACTCTAAGCAAGTACCTCAACAAAGAGTGCATACAGTTCAGAAACTGTATAAACCAACTATCAAGAGAAAACCTGATCTTCCTTCGAGACTGGACAATCGTCATGTTCCAAATGCGAGGAATCCAGTTTTGACATCAAGAACGACTGAGCAACATGTAAATGCTGCTAAGAAGTCAGTTCGACAACCGAATAGAGATCCGAGGAGTTATAACCAAACTCAGCTTCGGTATAACACTATTCCGAATAGGAGGAACACCTATTCAAGGCTCGAGTCAGGCAATATTATTTGCCAATAACTAGGAAGGCTAACCAACCGAGAACATTTTCTCGAGACTCTTTTAGGAATGACAGTGTAAGAAAGAGTTCCACACCACAACCTTTTCCCACAAGCACCCACATAGCATATATTATTTGAGGAGAAAGGTTAATCAGTTATCGAAGAATGACTCAGTTTCACGAGATGTGAAAGTGAAACAAATCTGGATACCAAAAGGATGGATCCAGAAAACTGACTTCGCAGGACCCGAAAAGATACGAGGACCTAAATGGTAATATTTTATGTCTTGCAGGTGCGCAAACCCCAGTCAAAGAACAAATAAAGAACGTGAATACTCGATTAGTGGTGGCTATTTGGAATCGGAACCACCGGAACCGGCCCGGCAGTTCCACGGTTTGGAACTGAAACCGTAATCAATTTTGGATGGGCCGGTTCAGGTTCAAGGTTTTAACCGAAACTGGAACCGGTGGTTCTGAACCGTGGAACCGCAAAAAAAAAAGAATTAAAATGGTTCCGAACCGCCGGTTCTGGTTCGGAACCGTTGAACCAATGACACTTTTTTTAAAAAAAATGTTACCGTTACGAACCGGCGGTTCAGGTTCAGAACCGCCTGAACCGGCCCAACGGTCATTTTTTTTGAAAAAGTTACCGTTGGAACGCCGGTTTTGGTTCCGAACCGAGTATAGTAACGACTAGTTTCTTTTTTTAAAAAAATAAAATATATATTAACGAATGAGATGTTGACACATAGCACCGAACCGCCGGTTCGGAACCAGAACCGGCGGTTCGAACGAAAAAAATTAAATCTCAAAATTTTCCTATAAATACCCCCCTTCCTTCAACATTTTTCACACCTCAATCTCAATTAGTGCAATCATTGTCTAATTCTTGTTTTAAATTTCAAATATGTCTTCAAGTCGTGGTCGTGGTGTTGGTGGTGCCGACGAGAGGGGCAAGTCCATAGCTAGAGATACTACTACTAGAGGTCCACCTCGTCAACGTCGTCATGGTGGGAGTAGTCTTCATATTGAAAGCTCTCCTCAATCTCAATACGATGATAACATCACTTTGTCATTGAGTGATGATGACAATGTTCGTGAAGAATAAGTACGAGCCGATGAGGAGTATGTCCGACAATTGCAACAACATGAAATGCGATTTCGTGAGGCATTGGAAAATGAAGGCAACGAAGGTGTCCCCCCCCCCCCGAGGTAAATGAAGAAGATGATGATTTCGATTCAAATTTAAGTCCAAAAGCTTTGAAATCTGATCTTTTCACAAAGCACTATCAAAAAATTTGTTCGAAGGAGCAAAAGAAAGGTACGTGGTGTTTTTATTTCAAATTCTTATACTTATTTTAAATTTTAATTATGATATCTAACTAGAAAAATATAAAATTACAGGTGCTCCCGAACAATTTGGTCTATATTGCAATTATTGCCCTAAGAGATACAAATACGCCGCCGGTGGTGGTTATGGAACATATCAACGGCACATAAAGGTGAAGCATCCCCTTGAGTTAGGCTTGTCTAAGGGTCAAACTCAACTAAACCAAGGTACATTTTCTACTTCCCAAGGTACGTCTTCCTCTTCCCCTCTTCATAAATATGATCCGGTAGAATGTGGGGATTCATTATCGTCATGGGTTTGTGTAGAAAGTTTAGCTTTTGAATTAATGGATAAAACAAGATTTGAAAGATATATACATCCACTTCAACCTCTTCAAAAAAGAATTCCACGCACAACTATGGTGCGTGGAATAAGAAATAGAGTTAGACAATATAGATTGACTTTACGCGATCAATTTAAAAAATTAGATCATAGGGTTTCTATTTGCTCCGATATTTGGGATGATTGTAGATCCGAAAATTATTATTTAGGTGTAACCATTCATTGGATGGATTCCTCTTGGAATCTAAATAAAAGAATAATTGCATACCAAAAATTTAATGATCCTCATACTGCATCAAATATAGCACGTTTATTAATAAAAATAGCTCACCAATATAAAATAAACGACAAAATATTTTCTATTGGTTTTGATAATGCAAGCAACAACACCATATCAATAAGGGAGCTTATTTTGGAGTGCAATCCGGTCCTCGGAGGTAAGTTTTTCCATTGTCGTTGTATTACTCATATTCTTAATTTAGCGGTTCAAGATGGAATGAAAATTTATAGTCATTCAATCCAACCTACTAGGGCTACAGTTTTATGCTTACATGGTCTTAAAAAAATTGCAAAAAGATGGGCTTCTTTTTGTGCTACTCATGGAGTCCGAGCAAAACGTTTTCCTACCGATATTTCTCATAGGTGGAATGCCACCTATGAAATGCTTAATGCTACTTTTAAATATAAAGAATTATTAGTACAATTTTTTAGAAGTGATGATTATGGTATTAACTTGCATTTATCTCATTGGGATGCATGTACTAATTTGCATGAATTGTTAAAATCTTTTTCTAACGCAACTAAAGTTTTATCCGGTGTCTATTATCCCACTAGTTCTAAAGTTTTATATCATTGTTGTTTATTGCTTGTCAATTTAATCAATATAGTTTCGTACCCGAATTAAGGCATATAATATTTGATATGGTAACAAAATGGTTAAAATATTTTAGGGAGATTCCCGCCATTTTTTTAATTGCTAAAGTATTTGATCCTAGTATTAAATTAGAAGGTGTTTATTCTTTTATTGATACATATTATACCGCTTTATCAACCTTAGCATATATAGGGCCCGACAAAATTATTCCTTTAGAACAATTGAACCTCCCCTCCGTCGATGTAGTTAAAACCCAACTTAGTACAACATTACGTGAAGCTTTCGATTCATTTTGTATCACATACAACCACTTAGTTAAAATTAGATCTGCCTCTAGGACAACTACTTCCGACCAAACTAGTGCGCAACAAAGCGAAGATCGAGAACAACAACCGGAATGGAGGCACTTCTGCCACTTAGTACAACATTAGCTAGAATCTATAATATTATGTCTCAAAACCGTCCCTCTAGTTCGCAACAAAGCGAACTAGATGTTTATTTGGCGGAAATGTATGTTGGTGGTGATTGTTTGCAGCCTCAAGATGAAGAAGATGACAACGCTCCACAAGAGGTTGATATTCTACTATGGTGGTCAAGGCGGCAACAACAATACCCAATTCTAAGTACGATGGTGAAGGAGTTCTTAGCCGTCCCCGCATCAACGGTTTACGTGGAACAAGCATTTAGCTCGGGTGGCTATATGTTGGATGAAAGAAGGTCCAACTTGACACCGGCCAATTTGGAAGCACAAGTTATACTTAAAGATTGGAGAAATGCCGAAGATCGAGAACAACAACCAGAATGGAGGCACGTCATTGACGACGAGGATGCTTACAACTCCGATGCAAGCGCGGCAAGTACTAATGCTTCCAATGGCCTAGGTGATGCGGATTTCGACTCTGATTAAAGGTAACTAAGGTAAGAGAACTACGTGGACTTTGATTCCCTTAATGAAAATTAAGGGATACGTAGGCAACTTAATTTTAAGGTAAAAAATTAAGTGCAAGCCCTTTTCAATTAACCCCTCCCCTCCCCCCTAATTATTAAAGTTTTTTTTAAAAAAAAAATTGGAATTTGTTTGTTTTTAGTTTTAATTTTCAATTATTGTAATAATATTAATTCTTCAATTTTGTAATTTGTATAACTTGTGTAGTTAAAAAAAATGTAAATATACATTCATCATACATTCAATATTGTAAGTGTAAATTTGTAATCTTAATTTATAATATTCTTTATATATTTTTGTGTTTATTTAATTTGTGTACAAAGTAAAAAAACAAATTACAATTTGTGTACAAACCAAATATTATTCAAAGGAAATAAATACTTATAATTACAATTAAAAAAAACCGTCGAACCACCGGTTCGGAACCGGAACCGTAACCTTCTACCCACGGGCTGGTTCCGGTTCCATTTTTCTGGAACCGTGGAATCGGCGGTTCCGGCCTGGAACCGGCCCGTGGCCACCACTATACTCGATAGCGGATGTTCAACTCACATGATTGGAGAACGAGAACTACTCACAGAGTATACAATGTGTGAAGGACCATCAGTTACGTTTGGTGACAATCTCAAAGGGCAAGTTATTGGAAAAGGATGCGTGAAAAGAAATGGGATAATCATCAAGAACATGTCCTTGGTCACTAGCCTGAAGCACAACCTTCTAAACATTAGCCAGTTGAGCGAGAGTGGGTATATAATCAGTTTTGAAGAATCAGGATCCCACGTCATAGACAAAAAGACCAACAAGACCAAGATCCGAGGCATCAGGAAAGGAGGTCTTTACGTAGTAGATTGGTCAAGTGGAGAAGAAGGAACCTGTCTCGTAGCACACAGCTCAACCGATGGAGTAAACTGGTTGTGGCACAAACAACTGAGCCATCTAAACTTCAATTAGATTCGACATTTGGCGAAACACAACCTAGTTGAAGGACTTCCACGAAAGATATTACAGAAGAAAGGAGTATGTAAAGCATGCCAGTTCGGAAAACAGAAGAGAGCCTCTTTCTAGAGTAGGCTGATAACTGCCAGCTCAGAACGGATCTTAGAACTGCTGCATATAGATTTGTTTGGTCCAGTCACTCCACCCACGATTGGAGGAAGGAAGTACATATTAGTAATTGTTAATGACTACTCTAGATACACGTGGGTGATCCTGCTCAAATTAAAGGATGAAGTGAAGATTCAACTACCAGAACTGATTACCCGCATCCAGAATGATAAAGGGGTGACAGTCAAGAGAATTAGATCCGATAATGGAACGGAGTTTTGCAATGGGCCACTCAAGGATCTTTGCGCAAAAATTAGAATTAAGCACGAGAAATCCACACCAAGAACTCCACAATAGAATGGCCTCACTGAGAGAAGAAATAGAACACTCAAGGAAGCAGTGAGGACCATGTTAGCTGAGACCGACCTCGAAAAAAGATTTTGGGGAGAAGCCTTGATGACAGCCTGCTACACCCAAAATCGAAAGTACATTGAACACGCGGCTGCACAAGACTCCATACGAAGTTTATCACGGTTGTAAGCCTTCTTTAGCTCATCTTCATGCTTTCGGTTCACCATGTTATATTCACAATAACAGGAAGTCCAAATTGGATACCTTTAGTCCTAAGGCTGATGAAGGTGTGTTCCTTGGCTATGGACACCCATCATACCAGGGATATAGGGTATTCAATAAGGCTACCCAGCTTGTGGAGATAACATGTCATGTTATTTTTTATGAAGCTATTCTAGTGCGTAGGACACCTCAAGAGCTGGGTCTGGAACATCATGAGATCAAGGATGTCGCTTAGGGACCTAAAATTGATCTTGATCAAAATAGAACAGTTCTTCTGATTAGATCTATGATTGATGACTCTGAGACACCACTTGCCTCGATTGAACTGCAGACAGTCGAGAGGGCCGATGATGCTAATGTAATTGTTGAGGCCTCAAGAAATACACAAGATGATGGTCAAACTGAAGAGAAGCCATCGGAAACAGGTGCAACTATTAGGGAAGTTGAACAACTTGAAGCCAACGAAGACAACCTTGAGGGAGCTGAAGAAACAGTTCTTGCTGATCAATCAATGGATAGGGAGATCCCAGTTCCAGAACAAATACAAGGATCATCCAGTCAGGAGCAAGAAGTTTCAACTCAACCCAGATCTTCAGAAGCTCCCGTTGAAGTCCAACCTGTGAAGAAGCCTAATTGGTTAAGAGACCATCCGATAGAAGTTGTTTTGGATGATGTCAGAAATCCAGTTCGCACGAGACAAGGCAGTGCTCTGATGTCATGCTTCATATCCCAGATTGAACCAATGAAAATTGGAGAAGCTCTTCAATCAGCGGATTGGATCAATGTGATGCAAGAGGAATTAGCTGAATTCACATGCAACAACGTATGGCATTTGGTGGATAGACCAACTCACCAATCCGTGATCGACACTAAATGGGTCTTCAAAAATAAAAGAGACGAGACCAGCACCATCGTAAGAAATAAAGCAAGATTGCTTGCCAAGGGATATGCTCAATGTGAAAGAGTTGATTTTGATGAGACTTTCGCCCCAGTTGCCAGACTGGAGGCCATTCGGCTATTATTGGCATATGCAGCCTATCACGACTTCACAGTTCTTCAAATGGATATAAAGAGTGCTTTTCTCAACGGCGAACTGAAGGAAGAAGTCTACGTCGAACAACCCCCAGGTTTCGAGCAAGGAAATCAAATCTACAAATTGAGGAAAGCCTTGTATGGATTGATGCAGGCACCTAGAGCTTGGTATGAGACGCTCTCTCAGTTTTTGCTAAAGAATGGTTTTGAGAAGGGGACAATAGATAGGATGTCGTTCAAGATAAAAGATGGAGAAGACATCTTGTTAGTCTAAATTTATGTAGACGACGTCATCTTCGGAAGCAAGAACACAGGTCTTTGTGAGAAGTTTTCCCAACTGATGCAAAACAAGTTTTAGATGAGTATAATGTGCAAAAAGATGTATTTCTTGGGTTTTACAAGTGGATCAATCAGCTGAAGGGATTTTCATCAGCCTAAAGAAATACACTCAAGATTTGATCAACAAATATTGTCCTGAGAAAACCAAGTCATTAAGGATTCCGATGAGCACCAGTTCTCAGATCACTCTTGATAAAGAAGGAGAACCAGTTGATCCAACTGCTTATCGAGGGATTATTGGATCTTTGCTATACCTAACTGCCAGCAGACCTGACATATCGTATTCAGTAGGTGTTTGTGCAAGATTCCAGGCAAATCCGAAGAAATATCACATGGACGCAGCCAAGAGGATAGTGAGATATCTGAACAAGACTGAATCACTAGGTATTTGGTATCCTAAAACTGATGGAACCATGCTAAATAGATTCTCTGATTCAGATTTTAGAGGCTGCAGAATTGATCGGCAGAGCACAAGCGGAACTTGTCAGTTTCTTGGTCACAAACTGATCAATTAGTTCAGCAAGAAGCAACATTCGGTTGCCACGTCAACTACAGAAGCCGAATATGTTGTTGCCGCTAATTGCTGTGCTCAGATACTCTGGATAAAGATTATGGAATAGAAACTGGTTGTGTACCCATACATTGCGATAGCAACAGTGCTGTTTGCATTTCGAAGAATCTAGTTTTACATTCGAGGATGAAGCACATCGATATTCATCCTCATTTCATTCGAGATCATGTGGAGAAAGGAGACATCTCGGTGGAATATATAAGAACAGAGGACCAGTTAGCGGATATTTTCACCAAATCGCTACCTGAGGCTCGATTCAAGGAGCTATGCATCAAACTAGGTCTTCTAGAGTTTGATCAAATCTCTAAGGAAATAGATTAGAAACTATGTTGTACAAAATGGATGACGTGTGCAGTTAAATAGTTTTGAGCTATCAGAATTTTATTCAATGTTGAAGATATTGTCGTGCAACAGCTGAGTAGAATATAAAGTCAAGTCAGTTTTGAAGATCAGCTCAGTTCAGTTGTACACTTGTCAAGATTGAAAACTGGAAGATACGATTTGATGAAGTTTAATACGGGAAAGTACATTACAGCAGCAGAAAAGAAAATGATGACTACATAGTGAGATCTTAAAAGTTCAACCGCTCAATCAAGAATGAGGGCGACACTTTGAAGGGAAGTAGTCGGAGTCACAAATAGTAGACCAGCCTTGGATTAGAGACGGTATCTCCAGCTCAAGAAGCCTGCTCAGTTGCATTCCATAGGGAATGGGGATAGCAGGGAGATGCTCAAGGGCGTACTCCACCCGGTCAAATACAAAGAAAGCCCAGTCAACTTCCTCCTCATCCACGAAGGCCATCATAGCCTTCCAAACTGGCGGTGAAAAGTCTGTGTACTCAGTGGGTTACCGACAACCAGATGATTGACGACATCATAGGTCAGGCGATAACAAGGCACCAACAATCTTGATGAGGCCATCGGATGGAAACCGACATCTCCATCCCTCCATCCCTCCATCCCTGCCAAGCGGACCATTCGGGTGACGTTTCATCATTGCAATAACACATGACCGGCGTACCACCTCACGGGAGTTCAAAACTGGAAAAAAATGACTCAACAGACCAGGAAATCTGATGGCCATGGAAGTTGCCAAAAATTTCATTTTCCAAACAATTCACCCTTAGACCCCTCAGAACCGGGTCAGAGACCTTTGGGTTTCCCCAATTACGGCTTATCAAGCCATCTTCATTGAAAATCCTATTTCTCTCAATGATGATTTCTGCTGGAGAAGATATAGAGATATGAAGTAAAGGATATATTATCTCTCAAAGATCTAGAAGACGTTGTTTTGGGTGGATACTCAATGCTCTGAGGAAGAGGTATTTATCGAGAAAATCTTGTGTTGATTCGAAAGGATATCTATCAAATATAATGAGAAACACGACATTCCAAAAAGGGCACAATGCTCCAGGATTCAGATTCAGAATGTGAAAAGTCAACATAAATGCTTGACCACTGACGTGAGCCAATCTGGAGGAGACAAGTGTTAAAAAGCTCAAAAGAAGCCAGCGTATGTCAGTGAACAAACATTTATGGACATACGAATGCTCAGTTAAAGCAGATAAGCATAAGGATGGAAGATGCAAGAGACAGATAGTGAACTATTCATTGATGAGAGAGAAGGATACACAGTTCACACAAAAAGGGTAGAACAAAACAAAAATACATCAGTTTATTTTTTTGGGAAAGCAGTCAGCATATCGAAGACAGCCAGTAGTTAGAGGCAGATGGCAGATAAAGCAGTTGGGAAAGCGGTCAGCGCAGTCTCGCAGGGTATTAGACAATTGCCACCAGGCGCGAACCTGACGTACCCTCAGCGAAGAAAGGGATCCGTTTTTCAAGGAGCCAGCTTAACTGCATACCATATGGAATGGGATCATCCAACAAGTTTTGCATGGCCATCTTCAAACGATCGAAGATGAAAGCAGCCCAGTCAACCTCAGCCTAATCCTCAAAAGCCATCGTCGCTCTCCAGACAGGTGGCGAGAAGTTAGTCTGCAGAAGAGGATCGCAAAGCAACAGCTGATTTATGATGTCAAAGGACACCTGATATCGAGGCTGAAGGAATCCACATGGTGCTGTCGGATTAAAACTACTATCATTACCCCTCCACTCCCATCAAACTGAACACTCAGGAGCCATTTCATCTATTCGGTAATGCATAACAGGTATCCCATAGTGAGGCAGCTGAAACTCTTGTGCCAAGAAGCTTGCTGACAAGTGGAACTCTACTCTGTTGAGGTTGAAGGAGATTTCATCTTTAGAAATAGTAGAGTTATATGCAATTACCTTGAGTAAATCCTTCTGAAAGGCAACAGGCTGAACGGACAGGAAGCGGTCCAGCCCATTGAACTCCAGGATGTTGATGGTTTCGTAGTAGACATTCAGAAATCTAAAGTATTCAGCATAAAGCCTCCGACGATTGAAGATCTTATTCTTGGCGATTGTGATCCTACCCATATCTTCTACGATGTCAACTGGAGCAAGAATTTTCAACAAGTATGTTAGAAATCTAGGAAGGAAATGAGTTGTTGAGATGATGATTTCTACCTCGTCAAATGAGCATTTATAGAGAGACAAATGAGTAGATAGTCAAGGGAGCAAAAGGGATTAAGTTGCAATTTAATGCTCATCTACCGTCTCAAATCAACCATTAATGGAGATAGCCAATAGGTCAGAAGGCTAAGAGTTCAGAGTCATTAAATGGTTGAGCCAACGTCAAACGTTTCCTAGATCGCATTAAAGTCAAAGAATGGAGCTCAAAAGCTGAGTAGGTATAAAACCGAATGAAGAAACTGCTAGGATGACAGTTTATTGAGGGAGTACAACAGTTGTAAACTGAAAGAAGTGTGCAGTTCAGCAAAGGATGATAGTTGCAAACTGTATCAAATAGCTTCTTGAAACTGAGGGAGAAGGAAACTTATTAAAGTCAAAGGGCACGCGTTCACGATGCATTAAATGCTAGCAGCATGACGATATATTACGCGGAGCCACGTCAACACACCAATGCATGTCTCAGACGCCACAACAGAATGGCAACAGGCGCCACGTACGTCAACGTTCTAGAGAACTGTTGATTGGATAAATTGCTATTAATCTCAACCGTGGATTCAGCAAATCATATCTCATGTTTAAACCCTACTGATCGCAATCAATCTCCAAATTCACTCTCTGCAAAATTCTTCCGAAAGCAGAAGTGTTCATCAATCGGTGAAGCTCATATTCATCTACATTTTCTTCTCAATTGCAATGGGCAAAAAGAAGAATGATCAACAAGGCGAAAGCTCCAGCACTTCCGAAAATCCTGAACTATATAAAGTAACGGAGACCACATCACAAGCAAATCTAGCCCAAATCAGCCGAGATGATGTTCTATCCCACGGAGTTTAGAAGCAGTATTTAAGGGTAGGGCAAGTTGTCAAAGAAAATATTCTAAATTGGCGAGCCATCAGCTCAATCTCATCAGATGAAGGAATTGTTCGTGAATTGGTAGATAAATTGATGAAAGAAAAGTTGACGCAATTTTTGAGGGCATCTCCCAGGTGATTCAAGCCCCATCGGGTAGCTGAATTCTACTCGGACGCTATATTCACCAAGAATGAGAAATTTTTCAAGACGAGAGTCAAGAAAAGAGACAGTGTTGTTAGTCCTGATCTTCTCGCTCAACATCTACACCTACCCACATCTGATGTCCAGATTGCCAGTTATTTGGGAGATGATGATGCAGAGATGGAGAAGCGCTGGAATAAGTGGAAGAGAGAAGATTACAGAGAAATCTTCAAAATGGCGACAAAAGTTACTCAATTAAAGCCCTTCTATAAGGTTCTCAGCGAGATAGCTCTTCACATGATATACTGTGGGTCTGGATCATTCTCAGAACTGAGTCACCCAAAGTATGCTTTGATGATGGTTCTAGATGACTGTCTAGGTGGAAACTGGGCTGAGTATATCTTCTATCGACTACTGGAGAATGCGAAGAAGAACTGCACCATTGAAGAACAAGGGAAATTCTCTTCAAGTGTTGGTTTTGGATTGAAGGTTAGCTACCTGATCGAGCGGATACTCGGTTTTCAATAGGAGGGAGAAGACCTTATGCCCTCAGATTTCATCCCACTCTACGTCACAATTCCAAGTGAAGGTGGAGACGATGGCGGGAATGATGATAATGATGGCAATAATGATGATGGTATTGGTGATGATAAAGAAGATGCCAGCTTCAGAACAATGATCGTAGATATTATTACAGAAGCCGATCTTGTCGTCATACCACCAGTTCAAACTGGCAAAGATACACAAAAGACGAAGTGAACTGGCACCTCAGGTCCAGTCAAGAAACCTAAAGAAAAAGGTATTACCTCTTCAAGATCAAGCAAGAGAAAGACAATTGTGGAATAGACTGTTGACGAGCCTCGGAAGAGAACGAGGAGGCACCAACAGCAACTAGAGACAATTCTCGAAGGAGAAATGCATCGCCTTGAAAATGGTAAGCAAATTGTTAGCAAGACAAGCCAAACTAAGAGGATGACTGATAAGTTCATTATTTCACTCACTTATCTATATTATTTTATACTATTTTATTTATTTTTCTTAAGTTTATATATATAATTCATGCATGAGTCATGGTGCGTTTTGCAAGATTGAGGCTAAATTCACTAGAAAATCGTTCCGAAAGCAGTGACGTGCAAGAGTAGTAGTGAATAGTTTCTCCAACAAGTAATTTGGGCTACTGGTGCATAACAATGGATAGATCTTTGAGTTAGCTTTCCAACGCAATTGGAATCGGGTCAATCGGAGTTTGGGAGTGAAAGTTATGGCCAAAACTGTGAGACCGCGCAAACGGGGCAGAGCTCGACTTCGACCCACGGAGAGTTGACCTCGACCGAGGTGAAGACACGCACTTCGATCGAAGTCCAGCCATCTCAGTCTAAGTGCGGCCAATCTGGCGAGATTTTTCATTAAATTCGAATCAAATCATATCTCTAGCCCTAGATTTGATAGGATACACATCCACAACTATAAATAAGCCTTATTTTCAAGTTTTAATCATCATATATCATCCCTGAACATCTTTTATCATTCTTTAGCATTGAACACTCTTTATTTTCCAACACGAACCTTTATTTTCTTCTAAGTTATTTTCTGCACTTTAATAATATGTTTTGTTTTTGTTTTCTATCTGCGATGTGTGGCTAGAAACCCTAGCAGGTTCTAGGGCTACAAATATCAATCGAATGATTGTTTAATTGATTAACATTGAATTGCTTGGTTTTGAATTCTTGTTTGAATTGTTAGGATTTAGAATTAATCAGATCGAAAGATAGAATTAATTCTCGGTTTATAGTTGTTAATTGAAGGACTAAAAAGAGAAAATTAATAAAAGGAAAAGGAATTGAAATACAATTAACAATCTGTCCAAGGGGAAGATAGTGATTTTAGGGTTAATCTGAGGAATTATAAAAGGTTGATTAGTATTGTGTTATTGAGGTCGACGAAGCATATACATTCACATGCTAGTAACCTAGGTTATAATTGTTTGATCAAGAAGTTGTAGTATTTTATGATTTCCTACCAATGCAAGTTAATTAATTGATATGTATTTTGATTGATAATTCGCCCTAGGGTCTGTGTCCCTTTAATTTAATTTCCAAACTCTTTAATTTTTCGCATTGCTATCTTTACTTTTTAAACTCTAAACCCCTGATTTTCTGTTTACTCAAACAATAGATCTTAGGATCATGGCTAGTACATGAAATAATTCCGTTATACAATTCCTCTAGGTTCGACAACCTTAGGGTTAACTATAAATTTATTTGCCGATGTATCTGCAATTAGTCTATAGAATTTTACAGCGATCAATGACAGCTCAAAAGAAGCTTATTTTCAATGAATCCCCTGAAGGAGTTAGCCAAACCTCCCAACCGCAAGAGCTGTTTATGAATCTAGACAACATGTCTGAGGAAGCGTTTGAGCAAGTGCAGCTCAAAGCTCTTAATCTTCAGTCAGCTGCGGAGCAACCATATTTTGAGGAAATGCATTGCAGCTCATCCGATTCGGAGAAGACCACATCTCAAAGGTCAGTTTCTCATGAAGATGGTCATACAACCTCCGACTTAAGTGACGATGAGGTCTCTACCCATGTCAAGGAGAAAGAAGAGGCACCCCTCTGGGATTTAGGGGGAACTGCTTTTGATAATGATCATACTGAAGTTGTCGTTGAAGACAAAGCAGAGACGCTTCTGGAAAGCATTCGCAGAAGGATGGCTGAATACCTAGATGCACTGAAGGAGTTACGTCGTACACAAATTATAGCCTCCTTCCAGAAGAAAGAGTATAAGATGTTTATCACTCAACCGAAGGAAGAAGAAGCCCAAGAGCTGGAGAGATTGAGGGAAGAAGCAGAGGAAAGGAAGAGGAATGAAGAAGAAGAAGAAGAAGAAACCTTTGCCAGAGCAATCCTACTCTTTGTCATGCTCATAGCTGAAGAATCAGCAGCCGAACAGGCCAATGAAGAAGCCGAAGCAGCCGAGAAAGCCCGACTTGAAGCCGAAGCCGCTGAGAAAGCGAGGCTGGAGGCTGAAGCAACAGTTGCTAAGAAAGCAAGGCAAGAAGCTGAAGCCACTGAGAAAGCGAGGTTAGAGGCAGAAGTTGCAACCCCGAGCAGGCGAGACTTAAGGTCGAGGCAGCTGAGAAGGCCAGGCAGGAGGTAGAGACCGCTGAAAAGGCGAGGCTGGAGGCTGGAGCACTAGCAACAGAGCACGCCCGACTAAAAGCAGAAGAAGTAGCAGCTGCTGCTGACGCAAAGAGAATGGAAGAAGAGGCAAATGTTGAAAGAGCAAGAACAGAACAGGAGGCAGAAACTGCAAGGCTAAGAGCAGAAGAAGAAGCCACATTTGCTCATCAGCATCTGGAGATATCAACTGCTACATCTTAGAACTAAACAGGCGGAGACTCAAGAGCACTCACTATCACTGAAAGACGTTTGTCTCCAAATCCCATATCAGTACCAACTCCTACTCTCACCCTTAGTGCAGTAAATGCGATTCATGAAGAACTGAAGCAGCATCTCAACCAGCAATTTCAGACATCATTTGTATCAGTTTTTGATTTTGTCAAAAAGGGGGATGAAAATAAAGATGAGTTATTGAGGATGCAGTAGGAAGTTTTCAACAGGAATGAAGAGCAGAGAAGGATGCAAGAGGAGCGGATCAGAATGGAGCTGGAGTCAATGAAACAGGCCCACAAAATTGAGAGAAATATGTTCAAGGAATTGACTAAGAACTTTGGGATTTCACTTGGTGCCTCGACTTCAACTGCCACTCCTATGGCAAAAGATGCAGACTCCTCAAATCAAGTCCACTCGAAGGACAAAAAAGATCAAGACAAGCCGAAAGAATAATGGTATTCACTTCTCGAATCTCTCTTTTGTTTTTGAAACAGTTTTTAAACTTTTCCTGTACTTATAATAATCATATATCAATGAAAAGTTGGAAACTGTTGGTTTGAAGACGAATGCTCATTGTCTCATACCTTGATTGCCTCTTTGCTTAGCTGAATTCACATTTTCTAGTGTGATCAGCAAATATGTTTTTCGCTCTAAAATGATTGATGATCAATCGAGTAATATCTCTTCAATTCAAGGGGAAGATCATTTAGAGTAGGTCGAGCATTGAGGAAGCACAATTCTGAGTAGCTCTAGAAAGTCTTATCTTGTAAACTCAGAGCAACTGCATCCTCATGTCGACTTAGTATGGTTTTCGCTTTAGTGGTATGGTTTTGACAATATCAAAAAAGGGGGAAATTGTTAGGTGCTAAATTATAAAGGGGAAAACATGTTAGGTGTTTAATTGTAAATCCCATCTTTAATTGATGTTTTGATGTGTCAAAACCGAATACCTAGGCTTAGAGTGATTGCTTATGTATTCCTTGTATAGCACTATTGAGTTGAAATAGTTCGATCGGAAGCAACCAACCAAAAACTGAGGAACAATTTTTTAGACTGTCGGAACATAACGGGCAACAAAACTATGACGACAGTTCGAGAGAGCCGCAGAAGAATGTGAGAGCATAGCAGTGTAACAAGCAAAAACCGGAACTACATATCGGAACAGTACAGAGCTTACAAGGAACTGAAAACTGTGGACACAATTTTCACATTCAAAGATAGAAGAAACTGGAGAGAGAGTAACTCATTTTTAAAGCAAGGAATCACATACGTAAGAGAGCACGTGAAGAATGCGAAGCAGAACAGTCGTAAAAAGACTTGGAATCTCGATGATAAGGAGCAACTGTTGAGGCAGTTGCGACTGGAGTTTAACGTTGTTGAGCTTGACACGTCAAGTACAAACTATCTCAGAGAAAGGACAGTCGTACGCAGAAAAGGCGGAAGAGCAGGTCTGCTTTTCAGAAAAGTTATGGCCACTGATTGGACGACGATTACCTTGTCTCTACCGGCTATTTTTCAAACACCCGCCTATAAATAGCAGAAGAAACAGAGAAACAAATATCTGAACATCGAAATTCTTAATATTACTCTGCCAAAATTAAAACTCGAAGCATTCAAAGCTCTCATTCTACAGCATTTACTCTGTGGTTCATTTATTGAACACGAGGCTTAACTACTCAAAGAATCTTCATAGATTCAGTGTGTGACCTACCTGGTACACGATGTTTAAGTCATGTGACTTAATCTTTAATCTTGGTGTTCTTACTTTTCAAGTTAGAAAAGTAAGAACACAATAGCCTATCTTCCTGTCAGAGAATAGGTTATTACGGGCGTTCGCCAAACTATTGTGTTCTGGGTGTTGGGATTGTATACTGATAGCATATATGATTAAGTATTTTGTACACTGGTCTTCATATTTGTTGCTGCATCAATACTCGATGTCTGATGAAACATACATATAACGAACCATAATATCTTATTATCTCGCCTATAGGGATGATCATATGGTGTGTAGGAGATCACAGAGGATCATATGAATCGTTTGACCTAGCGAGATATAAATAGTATCACAGCTGAGACAGACCCTGGATAGGCTATAGGTCTAAGCTGCGGCACATCGGTTCACAAGTGGGCTTATCCTAGCTACTTGATGTGTCGGTACATGGTTATGTATTGATGGGATCAACAGTGGGATGTGCCATTTGATGGGTTTTGTATACTGAAAGCATTTGTTATAATGAGTATACAACGGTTTATTTCTCCTATCTGTTAACAATCTTACATGTATGAACAATGGTATCCTCTTGTCTCACTGATAGGGACGATCATACGGCGTGTTGTAGATTGCAGAAGACAGTATGATCACTTGACCTGGTGAGACATAAACCTGATCACAACCGAGACAACGTATGAGGATACGTCTGTCCGGATGGCAGCGGCATTGTCGGAATAAGTAGTCTGTCTTGCTTACTTGACGTGCTGGTACGCAGAGATGGCGTATTGATGGACCGCAGTGAGATGTATTCGTCTGTCTGACATCAGCGAATACAAGATCTCGTTATATTGATTGAGTCCAAACCCTAACGAAGGTTCAGGGGTTTGCACGGGTTGACTGTTGCTTTGACTTGCCATGGTGGAGATCCTGAGTAACGTGCTCGTATATTCGCATCTTGGGTAACAGCAGTTCGTGTAGTACCGCCTGAGACTGAGTTTAGGTAACCATATCCGAGTAATAGGATGGGGACATTCCCTGAGGAGCTCAATAACATTCATCGTGCCAAAGTCCTGCAGGCTGATTAAGTTTAGGCACGAGTGATAAGGTTTGAGTGGTACTACTCAGGAATAATAAGATATTAATTAATTGTAGTTAGAGCTTGTCGGAGGCTCTGATTAATTAATGGATGTCAGGTAACCTTAAATATGGGGATTCTCAATTAATGCAGCCCGTTCTCATAACGTGGTAATAAAGGGGTAGGTCAGTATTAATTCTGTGGTGAAAAAGAATTAATATTAATTAATTAATTATATCCTGGGTTGTGGACATGGGAATTAATTAATTATAGGCCCACTTTATTATTTGTATTAGGTCTCAGGACTGACCCAATTAAATATACTGAAAAAGGGCCCAGTAGCCCATTAGGGATAAAACCCTGGGTCTATAAATAGACCATTCTCTCTGGAAACCCTAGCCACTATTGAACACATTCAAATCAGTGAAACCCTAGAGGCAGAGAGAAAAAGGGCGGCGCCTGTAGAGGGGAGAAGAAGGATTTTTCTGCTCCGCCCTACAACACAGATCTGTGGAATCCTCACAAATAGCAGATCTGAGCAGCATTGGGACACAACCCTGAAAATCTAATCTGGAGAACAGATTTCTCTTTTCTTCTCTCTTTGTTTTCAATTTTTTCTAAGAAATTAGATTACTAATTTCTACTTCTGCAGATTAAATCGAATCGCGTGGTTGCATTGAAGTTGGAAATTCAAATGCGAAAGATCGGTTCAGACACTACGGAATAACGGTAATTCCTCAATCCACAATTCTGTGAATTAAATTCACATGAGCATGCTAGGTTTTATCTTGTATTTAATTATGCACAATATCCATAAATCGATCCGGTTCAGTTTGGTTTTGGTGATTCGGTTCACGGGAAAACCCTACACCATTCTCATTGACATATGAATGAGCCAGATCCTTAACATACTTCCTATGATCTTAAACCTTACTGAAGGATAAGGGGCACACACAGATTGACCACACTTTGATTTACCATGGTGGCGAGTCTTACATGTACTCTTATACCCGTATTTTGGGTGTTGGCAATTTGTGGGTAAGCATATCTGTTTCAGGATGGTGACATTCCCTGAGGAGCTCACAAGGTTCATTATGTTAAACCCTGCAGGTTGAATTATTTAATTCAGGCATAAGTGAAAAAGGATTGAGTGGTATTACTCAGGAAATAAGAGATTAATTAATTGTGGCTGATTGTCATAAGCCAAATAATTAATGAATGTCTAAAACCTTAAATATGTGGATCATGTTAGTTTGGTGCAACCCGTTCCTAATAACGTGGTAATAAAGGGGCAAGTCAGCATTGTTACCGAAGTGAAGATTAAAATAATGTTTTATTAATTAATTATGTTCTGGGTTGAACAAGGAAGGATTAATTAATAAAGAGGGCCCACTTTATTATTTGCATCTGGTCCCTGGTCTGGCCCATGAACTGCTCAAGCCCATTAGGGTTAGGGTTTCTCAAAACCCTAACACTATAAATATGCCTTCTCTCTATTAGATCAAAGTGATTTAGACTTTTCAGTATACTGAAAATAGAGAGAGAGAACGGCGGCGGCGATCCAGAAGGGAGAAACTGATCGATTTCTCCAAATCTCGGATTCAACTTGGTAGATAATCCTCACCAGATTTCCAAGGAGCAAGGGAACAGATCAGAAGATCAGATATGTAGGAAAAACTATCCATCGACGGCGTTCTATCTCAGATCTAAGGTTATTTCATTGTTATTGGCTCCGATCTAGATCTGTAGATCAAACGGTGAAATCAGGTATTCCCTAAATCCATTCTCTGCAATTAATTTTTTAGGAGCATGCATAGGATCGCATGGTTTATTTAATTGAAATTTGTTCCTGGTATCCTAAGAACGATCCTTGGCAAGAATTTAATTAATGACAACTCATGTTGTCCATCGTAGACTCAAACCCTACAATTGGTATCAGAGCCAGGTTGATGTTCTTAGGCTCTATCTTGGATAAATTGAAATTAAATAAATATGTATGTTCATGGATGGATTTAAATTGTTGTGGATGTTTTTGTTGTCGTGGCCTTCTCGTTTTTTTTTGATCTGTTTTTCACCACGAGAAAATCCGTGGTTAGATTTGATAGGAAATCATGTAATAGATCTAGATCTATTTTTTGTATTTTCTTTATTATTTCAAATCTGTAAAATTTGAGAAATTGAGATCCAGAAGAACGAGAAACGAGGAACGAAGAAGGCGACATGATTAGGGTTCAGCCCTTCACCGGGGGCGGCGACCACGACGGCGGTGAGCGGCGGCAATGGGTGGCGGCGGCGGGCAGGCATTCTGCCTGAGGCTGGGCCGCGCCCTAGGGCTTGCTGCTGCTGCTGTACATGTTTCCGGCGAGCCCAGGCAGGCGGGTGGCGGCGGTGGGGGTTTCTCCTGTGGCTGGGCCGCGCCCGCCTCATTTTTTTTCTCCCCGTCACATTTCGACGTGGGAACGACAATGGCTGCTGTATCTGACGGGAGCCGGCAAAACGTGTGGTGGTGTCGGGCAAGGCAGTGTCGCGTGCCTCCTGCGCGCGATGGTGGGTGCGAACGGTGGTCGCAGTGGCTGCGCGGCTGCACGCGGTGTGTTGCTGCGTCTGCGCTGCTTCCTCTTGCGTGTCTCAGTCGCCGGAAATGGCAACGGCGGGAGGTGCGACCGGCTGGGTCGGCGTCGGGTTGAGCAGACGATGGGCTGGCGATGGTGCCCGGCCGCAAGCGGCGGCCGAAAATGGCGCCGGCGGCTGGTGCAAGGGAAATTAGGGTTTCCAATCCCTATGATTTCCTAGCCCGGGCCGTGGCTCGGGCTTGACAGCTCGGAGGTGGCCCGCAGTCCTGGAAACTAGGGTTTGGTTCTTGTTTTGGGCCTGAAATCCTAATTTGAAGCCCAAATGTTGTTTATTCAATTCAAATCAGATTTCAAGTCCAACGGAAGCCCAGTTTGAAGATCTGTATTGGAATTAAATCTTGTAATAGTTAGATTTAATTTATTTCCATGTAATCGCATCTGAGGGGCCACGAGAATTTATTTGTTTATTTACTTATTCTCGTATTGATGTGATTTATTATGTGCGCACTAGTAAATAATAGGAAGCATGGTTATTTGCTTTAATTATTTACTTTTATAAGCATGTTGCAATTTAATTTTTTGAGCATGTCTTATGTGATTTATTTTATGTTTTAAATTATGTCGATAAATTTTGGGATCATATTAATTTATGATGGAATTTTAGATGTGACATAATTTATGGGAACATAAAATAATGTGTGCGCATGAAACCTTTAGAAATTAAAATACTAAGCTGGATTTTGGTTCTTTTCAAACTAAAATCATTAGACCTCCACAAATACGGCCTCTCATTAGAAGTAATGCATTTCGAAGCGTAAACGTCTACTTCAATAGCTTGCGTTAGAAATAATTTACTAGTTCTAATGCGATGAGGTTTCTAAATATAACATTTAGTTTAAGATGAGAAGTGGGAGCCTCTGAGCAAACGTCTACTTCGGTAGCTTGCATTGAGATAACTTTCATTGGTGTCTAAGATTAATCTAAATGAGATAATGAAGGATGTAAAGGGCATGCGGTATGGGTCGAGTACGTATGCTAAATCGCCTTTTAATATCCTGAGTTAGGATTGTGGTTACTTTGGCTTAGATGTTGCCTGAGCACAACTCATGCATGAGATCCCTGCTCAAGATAGGTGAACATGGTCTAAAGATCTCCAATATTAATTTCTTTTGCCAACGGATACCTGGCATGGAGAGAAATTAAAGGAACTATTTTGGTCTGGTCGAGCGTTTGCCGTAAACGTCTACTTCAGTAGCTTGCGGTAGATTAGCTTGGGCAATTGGAGGAAGCAAATTGCATGGTTTTATCTAAAGGTTCTATGCATATTTGTTTCAATTGTTCGTAGTATGTGCTTACTTTAATTCGCTTATTTGTTTTCAGATATGTCTATGAATAATGTCATTAATATCCTCGCTCAAAATCCTCTCAATGGTCCGAATTTCCTTGAATGGAAACGTAATTTGGATTATATCCTTGTTGCGGAAGAACACAAGTTTGTCCTTACTGATCCTTGTCTGCCAGTCCCAGCTGCTGATGCTACTCCCGAGCGGCAGCAGTCTTACAATAAGTGGATCAAGTCTAATAATGTAGTGAAATGCTACATGATGACCACTATGAGTAAGGTACTGTAGCTGCAGCATCAGCATTGTGATAATGCCTGTGAGATTATGGATAATCTAGCAGCGACTTATGGGGAGACGGACAGAACTATCAGATTCAATCTCATGAAGGAGATTGTGAGTAAGAAAATGTCTTAAGGCAGTTCAGTGAGAGAGCACGTGGTTGCCATGACTCACCTCATGGATGAACTAACGTTGCATGGTGGTGGTATTGACGTGGAAGCCCAAGTCGATATCATACTAAACTCTCTTCCCAAGTCCTTTGAAAACTTCAGGTTGAATGATGTGATGAACAAGAAGGAGTATACTCTTAATGAGTTACTCAGTGACTTGATGGCAGCACAGTCCCTGATGGAACCCGAGAAAGTAGTTTTGGTTTCTTCCGGTAGCTGGTCTGCTGCTCTTAAACGAGCAAAACCTAAGAGAACGGCTAGGATTAAGATCAAGAAAATTGCTGGTGGGAACAATGGAGTTTATGCTCCAAAGAAAAAGGCTGGGAAAGTTAAAGGAAAGGGCAAGTGTTACCGCTGTGGCAAGATAGGACACTGGAAAGCAAATTGTCCAGGTGTTAACACCAATGGACAAGGTACGTCATCATTTACATGTTTAGTATCAGTTTTCTACTACTTGTGAGTAGTGGTTACTATGAGTACTAATCATGTTTTGGTTGCGCTATGCAGAGAATCAAGCTGATGATAATGCTTGAGGATGACGGGACTACAAACTCCAAGGAAGATGCTAGAGATTGTTCTCAAGCTGTTGGAGTTATTTGCTTTAAGTTCATGTTAAAACTATATTCTAATTCAAGTTTTTCTGAAGAGATATTGTTTTGGTTTTGATAAACAATTTTCATCTTTTGTTATAGATTATCAGTTATTCAGATAGAGTCTTTCTATCCTAATGAATAACAGTGTTTTCTATTATGGATGATTGTCTCTTCATTACTTGATTACATAAACTATCAGTGTTCTAAGGTATAATTTAAAGAATCTCTATAAAAATAGGTTACATCAGTCTAAGTAGTTTTAAGTAATTCATGGAATTATGGATCCAATCCAGGTATTCCTAAGAATGGTACTTATGACAACTACTTAGAGGTATAAGATGGTAACCAGGCCTTTTAATAGGCGATTGTATCTCTATAGATTATTTCGTGTTTGCTCTGGTTTGCTGGTTTGAGTCTACTTCTGCAGTTGCCTTAACAGGCATTGATACTGTAATCATTTAAGATTTGGATATGTTTTTCTAGTTCACTACAAGTCTTAGTCTCTTGCTTTAATCAAGAGCGTTCAAGACTAAGGTAGAGAATAAGTTAAACAAGACCGTAAGAACATTATGGTTCATTCATAATGGTATATCTTAAGTGATGGGGTTTTACAGTATCTGGCAGAGCAAAGGGATTGCATCCCAGTTAACTACACCTATTATTCCTCGATTGGGATAGTGTAGGTAAAACGAAATAAGATTTTTTAAAAGTCTATAAGTTATGCCAGCTTTGCCAAATTTTCGTTTTTGGGAAGAGCGCCAAAAGCAGTTGTGTGTTTGCTTAATCTAGTGCCTTCTAAATCAGTTCCAAATACCCTAGCAGACCTTGACTCTGTCAAAAAGGGCAATGATGGGTAATTCGGTTGTTAAGCTAATATAGGAAACCGATTGGTTGGAAGAGAGGTTTAAGCTAGTACTGCTTTGTGGGCTATTCCAAGTAAACGAAAAAGATGGTTGCTTTGTATATCCTAGATACAAGCAAGTTTTAAAGGATGAAACCATGAATCCAAATGTGAGATTGTCCTCTAACGTTTTAGAGAAGACAATTCAAATCCATCAGGAAATACCCCGTGGCATATTGAGCATACCTTGGAAGGTATGGTACCAATTGCACGGTCACTTGTGTAAGGTGTCAAACCACAAATTAATGCACCATTAACTGACAACGTAAAAGGAGCATCGTTGCAGTGGGAGGTTGCCTTAACAGGCTTAATGGTACTAGTTCGTGGAAACAGTCTCTGGACTTGTCCCCAGCTTAACGAACAATATCGTACTTATCCCTTAAAGCGCAATGAAGCTGTTAAGACAAACGATGCAGTTTAATGACGTCAAGTCATGGATTCAGAAATTAATCAGTAAATGTTATGGTCGACTATTAAACCCATTCGAATTCTTTTAACCATAACAGCACATATGTTATTTGAAAGATAGATGACGTCATCCGTATTTTACAACGGGTACTTTGATAAAAGGTGACGACATCTGTATGCAACAACCAGATAAGTTATGTGCAAAGCATCATGTCTGGAAGCCAAGGTAGTTCAAGTATGAACTTAAGGGAGCTTCAAGTCATGTAACAGACATTTTAATATTGTCTATCGAGAATGATAGTTTCATGTACCAGTTATGTGTCAGCAAAAGCGTGGTTTTCCTTCTACATTATGTAGATGGTATTTTCACTTTCGGAAACGGAGTGGAGATATTGTCAGGCATAAAGAGATGGTTATCCAAACTGTTTCAGAAGTAGGACTTATGAGATTTTGGAACATCTTTTCAATTAAGGTCTTGTGTTATCACAAGAAAATGATGTTCAGGTATCTCAAGTCGCTTAAATTGATTATGTGGTGTGTCGTTCATAACAAGAAAGATTGTTGTCTTTCTATATTGTAAATGAACGAAGGTAGATATCTGTAATGCTATAAGTATGTTAAACAGATATCAGTTCAACTCTAGATAGGCACATTGGTTAGTGAATGAGCCTTGTGAGTTGAATGGCATCGGATATCCAGGAGGATCATAAGGAAAGGAAATCGACCTCTAACTATGTGTTGGCCTTGGAGGAGGAGTTATAGGAGTCTAACACAGAAGTGTGTTGCGGATTCCGGTAAGAAGGCTGAGTCTTTGACATCTTCATTAGCTACGCAAGAAGCAGTATAACTCTGGTGTTATCCTCTAGAGGTGTGTGTTCTGAGTTTGCCTTATAAAATCACATGGAATTGTGATCATGTTGGTGCAATGACAAGCTCAAGGGAACCCAAGACTCACAAGGTGGAGAAACACATAGGATGTGTGGTATCACATCATACGAGAAATCGTGACAAGAGGTAACGTGAATGCAGTGGGAGTGATTGACAGTATAGACACACTTAATACTTTGACAAAGCAATGGTATTATGCTTTAAGTATAAGTGGGAGACTGTTGTGATTGTATACTGAAAGCATATATGATTAAGTGTTTTGTACACTGGTCTTCATATATGTTGCTGCAACAATACTCGTTGTCTGATGAAACAAACATATAACGAACCATAATATCCTATTATCTCGCCTATAGGGATGATCATATGGTGTGTAGGAGATCACAGAGGATCATATGAATCGTTTGACCTAGCGAGATATAAACAGTATCACAGCTGAGACAGTCCCTGGATAGGCTGTCGGTCTAAGCTGCGGCACATCAGTTCACAAGTGGGCTTATCCTAGCTACTTGATGTGTCGGTACATGGTTATGTATTGATGGGATCAACAGTGGGATGTGTCATTCTCATTGACATATGAATGAGCCAGATCCCTAACATACTTCCTATGATCTTAAACCTAACTGAAGGATAAGGGGCACACAAAGATTGACCACACTTTGATTTACCATGGTGGCGAGTCTTACATGTACTCTTATACCCGTATTTTGGGTGTTGGTAATTTGTGTGTGGCCTGCTTAGGCTGGACGTTTAGGTAAGCATATCCGTTTCAGGATGGTGACATTCCCTGAGGAGCTCACAAGGTTCATTATGTTAAACCCTGCAGGTTGAATTATTTAATTCAGGCATAAGTGAAAATGAGTGAATGGTATTACTCAGGAAATAAGAGATTAATTAATTGTGGCTGATTGTCATAAGCCAAATTAATTAATGAATGTCTAAAACCTTAAATATGTGGATCATGTTAGTTCGGTGCAACCCGTTCCTAATAACGTGGTAATAAAGGGGCGAGTCAGCATTGTTACCGTGGTGAAGGTTAAAACAATATTTTATTAATTAATTATGTTCTGGGTTGAACAAGGAATGATTAATTAATAAAGAGGGCCCACTTTATTATTTGCATCTGGTCCCTGGTCTGGCCCATGAACTGCTCAAGCCCATTAGGGTTAGGGTTTTTCAAAACCCTAACACTATAAATATGCCTTCTCTCTATCAGATCAAAGTGATTTAGACTTTTCAGTATATTGAAAATAGAGAGAGAGAACGGCGGCGGCGATCCGGAAGGGAGAAACTGATCGATTTCTCCAGATCTCGGATTCAACTTGGTAGATAATCCTCACCAGATTTCCAAGGAGCAAGGAAACATATCAGAAGATCAGATCTGTAGGAACAACTATCCATCGTCAGCGTTCTATCTCAGATCTAAGGTTATTTCATCGTTATTGGCTCCGATCTAGATTTGTAGATCAAACGGTGAAATCAGGTATTCCCTAAATCCATCCTCTGCAATTAATTTTGTAGGAGCATGCATAGGATCGCATGGTTTATTTAATTGAAATTTGTTCCTGGTATCCTAAGAACGATCCTTGGCAAGAATTTAATTAATGACAACTCATGTTGTCCATCGTAGACTCAAACCCTACACTGGGAATAACTAAACCATCCACCCACCGGAGAAGGAGAAGGGAGGTGTGTCCTCAATCCATTTCCAACGACTGACAGTCCACAGAGAAGATGCAGAGCCTTCGACGGATTGATGAAGGAGTGAAGAGGATCTACATGGGCGAGTGATCCAGTCTGCTGCGAACGGTGGATTTCGTGGTGGTTGGCTATAGATCGTGAGGAGTGTATTATTTACTTCCTTAGTGATTTTTTGGATTAATTTCCGAAGAATGGACGTAGGACTTAAGGATCCGAACCACTATAATATCGTGTGTCTTTTACAGTTTTCATTTACTTTCTGCTTTACTCAGTTTAGAACTGTGTCTTTAAAACCTTCAACACTTCTCTAAAGTGTTGAAGCGTATATCTGAAAACTGACCACTTAAACTGCTTGACTAAACTCAGTTTTCATAAATATAAACGAACTAACTGACGCTCAATTTTGACAGTGCAACCCCTTGTAATACTTCCGTTGCACGTTAATCATAACTCTGATCTCGGACCAACACTGAAGGACGAGGCATTTTTCAGCAAGCAATAGATCTTGGGAGCACCTGCTATTATCCAACACTTAGTGAATTTCCTGACTTGCATGTTGCGTCACTAAAGGAGGACTGGTTCGTCAAGAAAACCGCACTGAAAGAGAAAGATCTATAAAAAATGACGAACAAGGAACTGTTCGCCCAACTCCAAACCCACGAATGGAATATCCAAATGGTGAACAAGAACGAGGCTATTCGAGCAGTCAGCTTACCAATCCCCCAAGCAGAGGATGCAGCTTATTTTGTGAGGAGGGGCTTCAAATGGAAATCCAAGAAGCCCTTCTAGACCGATCGACCAGCTGGTTGTTGGGAAATATGTCTAAGGTTTCCTCCCTCAGTAGCTTATTTGTATATATTGTAGTTTTGGTGGATCAAATCCCAAGTCCTACCAGCGTCAGTTGTCTCTAGATAGCTCTAGATCTGGTCTTAAATGTAAAGTCCTGTTTAGGTCTTTGAGTTGTAAGTCGCAGCTGATCAAGACTCGTGCTGACACTGTTCACCAGCATGAGAAGCGCTTATGACTGGCTACTATTCACCAGTCGGGAAGGGTTTCATCAGCAGGCGGCTGACAAAGACTCGTGTTGACACTGTTCACCAGCATGAGAAGCGCTTATGACTGGCTACTATTCACCAGTTGGGAAGGGTTTCATCAGCAGGCGGCTGACAAATCTTACCAGCAGAATACATGTTCTTGCTTACACTATTCACCAGCGGTGATTTCACCAGTCATGGGAGATTCCAAGAAGAATTAACATCCAGACATTTGGTAGACTTATATTATGCCAGGGCAAGTCACCAGCAGAGACTGCCAGCACAAGATCACCAGAATGATCTACCAGTCAGATGTTACCAGCAGAATTCCAGATTCTCTCTCCCAGCGCCGTAGAGACAAAAAGAAGATTTGCTGAGGAATCGACTGACAAAGTATGACTACCTTAAAGTCTGTAAGTCACAAGACGCCAGTCTTATTCCTCGGACTGACAAATAAAGCCGTTCTGACACAAAGAGATCTGTGTCAGATAAAGAGATCAAAGGTATGGATCCTTTCCGGAAAAACATACCTACCGCCGTCAGAAGGACATCCCAGGTCTGACACCTTTCCGGATGAGTCCAAACGGCTAGAAAGTTTGAATCGGATCCCGCGTCTATAAATACGTCGGAACCGTCAACATTCAAACTCTTCTCTCTCTCCGAAAGACTGAAATTCTTACGCACGAACTAGCAAAAACGCTTACAGAACTTTCGAGGCTTTCCATAAGCTTTCCGTGTGTTGATTTATCAAACACGAGACTTCAAGCTTTACGCTTGTAAGTTAAAGATCTCATTAGGTGTTCTTTCTCTTCCGAGAGAGTCCACAGCAGCTCCTGTGCATTCCAGCACTTGAGTTATTACGGGCGTACCTTGCCGTAGTGAGAGTTACGTTCTTGGGAGAACTAAAACACCCAGTTAGCTGAGGAGGTTGAAGTGACGTGCTCGCACTCCGCCAGCTGAGAAGAGTTGAAGAGGGAACCAGGACCGGGAGAGGTTGATCTAGTGAACTGGTGGACAAGGCATTCACCAGCTAGAGATAGACCGTAGGACACCTGTAACCGATTACTCTTAGTGGAATTTCCAGTGCTTCGACTGGAGAGTGGACGTAGATCGATTGATCGAACCACTATAAAAATCCTTTTGTTATTTATCAGCTTTCTGCTCTTCAGTCATATTTTAAACCCAGCACTCAAGTGTTGGAGTATATTCTGAAACTGATAGATAATTGTGCAAACAAGGCTAAATATTCTAAGTTTTGAAACACCAGCTGACAGGTCCCAGTCAGCTGTGTAACCAGCGTGCAAGAAAACATTTACCTTATCATTATTTCCGTTGCTAACGTTCAAACTCTGAAAATCGGGACCAACAAGTGGTATCAGAGCGGTCGGTCTTTCTAGACTGATCGCATATCTGAGTCGCTTAGGACCGAGATCCACGTTTCCTTGCATTCTACTCTTTCTGTCTGTTGATTAGCTCAGGTACACAAGATGAATATTCCTAAGCTACCCAACTACAATCCTGACAAGCACGCAATGTGGCGAAAGAGGTCACTCATTCAACTGAAAAGTTTCCATCCGGAAATGATAGACGTGCTGGAGAAAGGGCCGATCAAGATCACCAAGACACAACACCAGCTAGGAGATCGCCCAGCTGCTGAGATCCCAAAACCCCCAGAAGAATGGAACTCTGAGGACAGGAAGCGGAATCAGCTGGACTCCGTTGCTCACGAAATGATCCTGTCATCACTTCCAGATCCGCTGATGGAGGAAGTCCTCCAATTTGACAACGCCAAGGAAGTCTGGGATTACCTTGACAGTCTCTGTCAGGAGACAGATCAGATGAAGCGCAACAAATTTTAGGTTGCAGTGGACAAGTACGAGTCCTTCCAGATGCTGACTGGGGAAACCATCAAGGAGATGGAGGCTAGATTCAACGCCATCGTCAGCGAGCTGAAGTCATTGGACAGAAAATACTCAAATGCAGATCTTAATGCAAAGATCCTGTTCAAGATGCCCAAGGAGGACTGGTTCGTGAAGACTACAGCTCTTAAGGAGAAGGATCTGTCCAAAATGACTCCCAAGGAGTTATTTGCTCAACTGCAGGCACATGAGTGGGACAATCAGATGGTGAACAAGAATGAAGCCATCCGGAATGTTGGATCTCCCAGCATCAAAACACAAGACGAAGCCTACTTCGTCAAGAGGGACTTCAAATGGAAGCCCAAGAAGCCTTTTCACACTGACAGATCTGCTGGACCGCACAACCAGCAGAAAGAGATCCCATCCACATCGGGATCTAACTCTAAAGGCAGCGAGAGCTCTATCGCAGATCTTGAGCAACAAATGAAGAGACTGGCTGTTCTTCTGGAGAAAGCCAAGTCGAAACAGGGAGTATCTCTTAGCTCAACTGATGGAAAATTCGTCAAGAGAGCTCCCCGCGTTTGTTATCAATGCCAATCCCCTGATCATCTTAAATTTGAATGTCCACAGGTGGATAAAGATGAGCGGGAAAGGCTGAAGAAGCTCTTTGAAGAGCGTGCGTCAAAGGCCGTTGCAAAGGCCATGCTGACCAGGACAGAGGTTCCTGATATACCTGACCATGACGACGGAGAATACGCGTCAGATGAAGAGTCAGAAGAGGAAGCTCTACTAGCACTTATGGCGGCTTTCGGAGAAGAATCAAATGAAGAATGTGCTGACAGTGAGGAAGAACGAGCACTTGCCGCTGATGATCAGGTACAATCTGTTCCCCCAATGCATATCATGTCTGCACGCATTCTAGACGATTCTGAGTCGCATTGCTCCGACTCAGAGGTTGTCACCATAGATATTCTTCAGCAAGAATTTTTAAAATTTTACGAAATAAAGAATATTTTGGCTGGCGAAAACACCTCGCTAAAAGATCAGATTTCTATTTTGACCAATGAGATTGAAAAATCTAGGTCACTCGGTGTAGAGTTAGCCACTCTGAAAGAGACTCACTCAGAATTGCTTAAGAGTTTTGAAATTTTAAAAACTGAGAGAGATACGTTTCAAAAGGTCGTCCTTGAGCAAGACAGTAAAATAAATCATTTAAATAAAGGCTCCAAGAATTTGGAAGAGGCTCTACTTCATTGGAGAAAGCCTACCGATAAATCCGGGTTGGGATTTGAAAAAGATTTGAGCACAAACCAACCCGAACAACTCACTGCTGGTAAGGGTAAGGGCAAAGTGGTAAATGCATCAGCACCAGCTAGTGATACCAATCAGTCCCGTATGGCTGATCAGCATAGGAATCATAAGACCAGATTCATAGGTGAGTCATCACGACAAAAACCTCAACTGGCAAAATCCTCTGCTGACAGGACGCCAGCACACCCCAGGACGCAGACTAAGCCGAATAATTCAAAGGCAATGAAGTCTGCGTCAGCTACCAGTGGAATCCGACAGCCAGCACCAACTGTCAAGAGAATCCACACACAACCTCGTCAGTATGCCAATCACCAGCATACTTACAGGGGATCCCAATCTCAGAGAAACTCTGAGAGAAGGATAATGCCTGATCGGAGGAATACTTATCAGAGGCCTGAGCCCAATCACAAGTTTTCTCAAAGGGCTGTGAAGGCTAGCCATGGTGGTCCACACTCTCAGAGACCACGAAGGCAACACAATCAACCGGAAAAATATTTCCAAAACTCTCAGCGGAAGAATACTTCCAAAGGAGTTACACACACAGCCACACCTTCCCAAACCAAACTCACGCATTACTTCAAAAGGAAGGGAAAGGCTACTACTGATATCAGCAAGGGTAAAACCGAGCTGAAAATCACTAAAGTCTGGATTCCGAAAGGAATAATTCAGCGATCTAACCCTGCAGGACCCGCAGATGATCGGGGACCTAAATAAATTCTATCTCTTTCTTGCAGGTACAGGATCATGCAACACAGCTTCAGAGATCGAGCGAGTGGATCCTAGATAGTGGATGCTCGGCTCACATGACTGGTGAAGAGGTTTTGTTTACAGATCTCACCAAGGTCAAAGGACCTCCAGTTATATTTGGTGATAACTCAAAGGGCAGAGAGGGCAGAGTTATTGGCAAGGGCTGCATCGAGAAGAACGATGTCAGAATCATAAATGTATCCCTCGTTACCAATCTCAAGCACAACCTCCTGAGTATCAGTCAGCTGAGCGAGAGTGGATACACAATTTCCTTTGAGGAATCAGAGTGCCAGATCAAGGACAAGAAGACTGGCGAGATCAAGCTGAGAGGTATTCGGAAAGGAGGGCTATATATCATCGACTGGCAAAGCGGGAGGACAGATTCATGCTTCGTGGCCACCAGTTCTATGGAAACAAACTGGCTGTGGCACAAAAGGTTGAGTCACCTGAATTTCAGAACTATCAACTACCTGGCCAAGCATGATCTTGTGCATGGACTTCCCAAGGGAGCGTTCAAGAAAGAAGGAATTTGCAAAGCATGCCAGCAGGGCAAACAAACAAAGAAGTCCTTCAAGAACCAGGCGCCAGTCTGCCCCAATACCAGACGGGTACTCGAGTTGCTACATATGGATCTCTTTGGACCAATAGCACCCCAAACCATTGGAGGAAGACGTTATTCGCTGGTGGTAGTCGATGACTACTCGCGCTACACCTGGGTAAAGCTTCTCAGAACCAAGGATGAAGTGAAGATCATTCTTCCAGATTTGATCATCAAAGCACAGAAACAGAGAGAAACTATGGTAAAGCGGATACGGTCAGACAATGGGACATAATTCTACAACAGTCTGCTGATGGATTTCTGCGCGGAAGCCGGCATCAAGCATGAAAGATCTACACCAAGGCAACCGCAGCAAAATGGACTGGCAGAACGTAGGAACAGGACGCTGAAAGAAGCGGTCCGATCCATGCTGGCAGAATCCGGATTAGGACAGAGTTTCTGGGGAGAAGCGTTGGTGACGGCCTGCTACACTCAGAATAGAAGCGGGATCAACGATAGACTCCAGAAAACTCCCTACGAAGTTTATTTTGGTCGTAAGCCTTCTATAGCACATCTCCGTGCTTTCGGTTCACCATGTTATATCCATAATAATGGTAAGTCAAACTTAAATACTTTTTCGCCTAAGGCTGATGAGGGTGTCTTCGTCGGATATGGACATCCCTCTCACAAGGGCTATAGAGTATTCAACAAGACCACCAAACTTGTGGAAATAACATTCAATGTTGTATTTGATGAAGCTACTTTAGTGCGCAGGACATTACGACAACTGGCTGAAGATGTTCCTGAGGTCAATGATGTCATTGATCAGCTGGGCAGGAATCCTTCCAATGCTCAACCAACTGGTTTGACTAGACCTATGACTGGATCATCTTCACAACCAGTTTCCTCGGTTGCCCATCAGCAATCTGGGAGGGTCAGTCATGCAATTGACCTTGCTGAGACCTTACACTCAATCTCCCTGAGTGGAACTAGCAATAATCCAGGGGGAATTCTGAATGGGATCTTTGAGTCAGAAGACAGCGATGAACCAGCTGGAATGGATGCACCAGCTGACGGTGACAACATCACAGAAAGCTCAGGAAATCAGTCAGATAGTGGAGCTGATGAAGAGATTATTCCGCCTGGTGAAGGTCAACCACCAGTTACAATTACAGCTCCGACTGGTGAAGATCTGGAAGCACCAGTCATCAGGACAGAAGAACAAATCTCACAGCCAACACCAGCAGACTCTCATCTTCCCAAATGGCTGAGAGATCACCCATCCGATGCTATTCTCGGTGATCCGGAAGGTTCTGTCCAGACTCGACACGGCAGTGCGCTTCTGACTTGTTTTATTTCTCAAATGGAACCTACTTCCATAGGAGTTGCGCTAGAATCTGCCGATTGGATCAATGCCATGCAAGAAGAGCTTGCGGAATTCACTCGCAACAATGTTTGGGACTTGGTAGAGAGACCATCACATCAGTCAGTGATTGGCACCAAGTGGGTTTTCAAGAACAAGCGAAATGAGGATGGCATTGTAATCAGAAACAAAGCTCGATTAGTTGCCAAAGGTTACAAGCAGTGTGAAGGCATCGACTTCGACGAGACCTTCGCACCAGTTGCAAGAATGGAGGCGATACGGCTGTTCCTTGCGTATGCAGCGTATCATGGATTCACGGTATTCCAGATGGACGTGAAGAGCGCCTTCTTGAATGGCGAGTTAAAAGAGGAGGTATATGTCGAACAACCTCCAGGCTTTGAAGTAGGCACCAAAGTGTACAAGCTGAGAAAGGCCCTGTATGGATTGAAACAGGCGCCCAGGGCTTGGTACGACACGCTGTCACAGTTCCTAATCCGTAATGGATTTCGGAAAGGGAAGATCGATAGGACTCTCTTCCTTATCAAGGATGCTGATGATATGCTAATGGTGCAGATATATGTCGATGACATTATATTCGGGTCAAAGAATATATCTCTCTGCGAGAAGTTTTCTCAATTGATGCAGAACTCATTTCAGATGAGTATGATGGGCAAATTAACATACTTCCTAGGACTCCAGGTCCAGCAGTCAGCTGATGGGATTTTCATTAATCAGCGGAAGTATGCCAAAGACTTAATTCAGAAATATTGCCCAGAGAAGACTAAGACCCTCAGGATACCGATGAGCCCCAGTTGTCAGATCTCTCTTGATGAACAAGGGGAATCGGTTGATCCTACCAGCTACAGAGGTATTATTGGATCACTTCTCTATCTGACAGCCAGCAGACCCGACATTTCATTCTCAGTCGGAGTGTGTGCCAGATTTCAAGCCAATCCAAAAAGGTCACACATGGAAGCTGCTAAGAGAATAGTGAAATACCTCAAGGGGACTGAATCTCTTGGTATATGGTACCCCAGGCATGATGAGCTTACACTCATTGGATATTCCGATTCAGATTTTGCTGGATGCCTTATAGATAGAAAAAGTACCAGTGGTACGTGTCAGTTTCTAGGACACAAGCTAATCAGCTGGTTTAGCAAGAAGCAACACTCTGTTGCTACATCTACCACTGAAGCTGAATATGTTGCCGCTGCCAGTTGCTGTGCTCAAATTCTTTGGATCAAGCAACAACTGGAAGACTATGAAGTGGACACTGGTTGTGTATCCATCTATTGCGACAACAACAGCGCTATGTGCATAACGAAGAATCCGGTTCATCACTCTAGGACCAAGCACATAGATATCCGACATCACTTCATACGTGATCATGTCGAGAAGAAGAATATCAGCGTAGAGTACATCAGAACCGAAGATCAACTGGCTGATATTTTCACCAAACCTTTGCCAGAAGCAAGATTCAAGGAGTTGTGCATCAAACTCGGTCTTTTGGAGATTGATGCGAGCCCTAGTGTTGAGGAAGAATGAGTCCCAGCTCTCATTCCGTTCTTGATTTTCTAAAGAATGCTGATTACGACTAAGTCCAAGTTCTTAGTCTTGATGTTTTCTTTAAGTGGTGTCTCAAGACCACAAGTGGTACCTACTGGCAGAACTTATCCCATAAATGACTAAGGAAATGAGTCTCAACTCTCATTTCGAATTTGCCAGCAGACATATACCATCAGTCGAAGTAAAATTGGGTCCCAGCTCCCAACTCCAAGCGATGACTGATGACTTCTACTGAAATCCACTGACATATATCATAACAACACTCACGTTTTTAAAATGGTGAGGAAGTGAATTTCTTAAAGAGAAGATTATGCAGAATAAATTGAGTCCAAGCTCTCAATTTGTCAGCAGATAACTGGTGAAACTTCGACGACTGGTGAAAATTGAGTTCCAGCTCTCAATTTGTCTAAGTACACGGGAACCAGTTGTCGACTGGTAAGAAGGCCATACTGATAACGGGAAGTATGCGACTGGTATATACTACTGATGACCAGTTGAGTCGCAGCTCTCAACTGACGATCTCTTGAAGACCAAGGGTCGTGCCAGCTGTCGCAGAAATGGCGGGATTGTTCAAATTGGTCTTGCGTATGCATATCTTCGAATTTAATGCGGCATTTAATGCCACATTTAATGCGCACAGTAACTGCGCAGCCAAACGCAGGCACGCGACCAATCAGCGTGTGCCATGTCAGCTACACGCAATATCTCTCGTCACCACGACCACGCACGTCGCTACAGGGAATCGGGCCTGCTGATGACTGTTGATTCTTACTCTCTACGAGTTCATCTCGTCCGTCTATTCCTGCATGGCTCACGTATTTATATTCGACATTCTTCATCGAAAAAATCTTTATGATTCTTCAATATTTCTGAACATTTATTTTGTTCATCTTCCCATAACATTTCCTGCATTCATGGCATCTTCTTCCAACCCTGCTACTGATAACCCTTCTTCATCCTCCTCTGAGTCCTTAGACTTACCATTAGCCGAATCTCACATGCCTACCTTTACAGGCATTGTGAAACAAGAAGACATCGATTACTCCTATCCCTTCAATAAACTTGTCCAGTTAAACAAAAAGGCCACCCAACATCTCCTTTCCAACTCACAAATCCAGGCTGCCCAAGTCCAGAAGGAGAAAATTCTAAATGATAAGTTAGCCGAGAAACACTATGGCCAAGAGCTGATGGAGATGATCGACAGAGAGCAGCTCCGACCATATCTGACAGCGGCTCCCAGAGTTTTCCACCCGCACATGGTTGCCGAGTTCTATGCTCGCGCAGTCATCGCTGATGATAAGAAATCCTTCACCACGTCGGTGTTCGGGAAACTGATCACCGTGGACGCAGAGTACCTAGCCAACCTTTTTGGGCTGAGGAGTACTGGTGAGGAGGTGGCGACGTATCACAAGGATGATACGGTGGAGTTCAGGCGGAGGTGGGCTAAATGGAAGAAGGAGGGGGTGAATATCTTCAAGACTGGCATGAAGAAGTCGGAGATGCGCGAATATTGGCAGATGGTCTGCGATATTGTCGTGCGCATGCTCCAGTGCGAGGTCGGCTCCTATGCTGAACTGAGCTTGAAGAAGTTCTCCGTCATGTGCGCGCTGGTGGATGGCGTACATGGCAACTGGGCCGAATTCATATTCGGGCGCCTACTGGAGAACGTGGAGAAAAACAGTTCAGTGAAGGCGGAAGGGAAGTTCCTTCACGCCGTGTCGTTTGGGCTGCGGGTCAGCCACATCCTCGAAGTGGAGATGGGGGATGTGATCGACCGAGGGGAGCAGTTGGTTGGATCCGACTTCATCCCGGTCACAAGAGTCAAGCTTGCTGACCCAGATTACAAAAAGCCCCGATGACTGAAGGGCAAGAAGGCCGTCGATCCAGCTGAATCTGTGTCTGAGGAGGAACCAGAACAGATATGGGAGGCAGCGCCAGCAGTTGCTCTCCCGCTGACAGCTAAGGCCAAAACTGAACTGAAGAGGAAATTTGAGGTTGAATCTTTATTCACCTCAATGGAGCAGGCAGTGGCTGAGGAAACCAGTCAATTTCCATCTGCTGAGCCATCAGCACAGATGCCAGTCACCAGGTCTTCTCCAAAGAAGAAAGCCAAGGTTCACCAGCCCCAGCTGCCCCAGCCAGCTACTATCTATGCTCCAGCATCAAAGACGATATCTATACCAGTCAAGAAGTCCATCCTTGGACTGACTGAGGAGGAGACGATAGATAAAATGACCAGGAAAAGGAAAAGGGTCAAAACAAAAGCTCAAAAGCTGGTTGAGCAAGCTAAGAGGGACCACAATGCTTCTATTGTGAGGAAGAAGCAAGCAAAGGCAAGGCTGCAAGCCTTAGCCGACCAGCGGAGAAGGGAGGCAGAACTGGCAGCCCGCGATGAAACTTTTGCTAGGATAAAGGCTGAGCATGATTCTCGACGTCAGGCGCACCTGGCGGAGCAAGTGCATCAGGTGGCCAAGGGCAAATGGGCAGTTGCCCAAACTTCAAGTGGCATGCCACCAACACCAGCTCCAGGCCAGATCCTTTCTGACGAAACTTTCTCGCGCCTGATGGTCATGGGAGCTGAGGAGGATGTACTATCCCTGGTAGATATGTACCAACCGGAGGACGATGTGACTGAAACGTCAGCTGACATTGGAAGAGCTGACGGGGGATCTTCTCAAGTCCCTCCACCCGTGCAAGGGGGTGGTGGAGGTAAGTCTGAAGACCCACTGGCCGTGCAAGGGGCCGCCAGTGGAGGAGTTGTTGAACGGGCGACCACCCCGGAAAAACTGGCGAGTTTCTCTGATCTAAGCTCTGACTTAGAGGTTGAGCCGGAGCCCCAGGAACATGATGGCATTATTATCACTGACTCATCTGAATCCATGGACAATGAAGGCCAACCACAGACAGCAGAAGGGGCTCCTGAGTTATTTCTCGGTGCTGAACCGATGCCCCAGACTGTCGAGGAACCAGTACCGGTGCCAGCTGACATGGAGACTACTGGTGACGTCGCTGATGATCAACCTTCGCCAGTCATCATCATTCCCGACGACGAATCACCACCAGTAGTGCAGCACTCCAGGGTACAACGGATGGAGCCCAGGGATCTATTCCCTAATTTTGAAGCCGAGGCTCGTCTTCCTGCCAGTCGTCCACAAGTCTCAGAAGCATCTACATCTTCTGTACAACCAGCAGCATCTACACCAGCATCAGCACTACGTGTGAGACCAGAGAGGAGATCTTACATGTTAGGTATCCATTTTCACTCACTCATCGATGAGGATACCTATCGTGCTAGGGTGACAAGGATTCACAGGTGGGAGCACCGTGGGGATCTGGCGTTCCATAATTCACGAGTGTCTGAACCATCAGCATTCTTTATCATCCCCACCAGCGGTCTCCCTCACCAGTCGATCTATGCCTCCAGAATCTATGACTGGTGCCTGCCCTTACACCCGATGGAGTATTTCAATTTCTCCCTCTATGAGTATGCTGAGAACATCACAGCCGAGGTGGAGAGGGCTGTTGATGAAGAGTTGGTCACCAGGTATGGGGACCTGAGTGATATTTTTGATGAAGAACTCTTTCTAGAGTTCCGGCGCTGGAGGATCTTTGACTGGTGCCAACGCCAGTTAAATGTGGAGAAGAACGCGGTCCTGTATGCCAGGCTTGGGCTTGGATACTGGCGATCAGAGGAGGCATGGGCCAACGAATTCATGGGCACTGAAGCTCACGGCCACCATCAGTTGTCGAATAGGCGAATCAAATGCCGGCTGAGGAAGATTGCTCATTATCGACAACTGACAGGGACTTCAGGCCTTCCTCGGTCCAAAATGGTCAAGTTACCATTTCTCCAGTTCCAAAGTACCAGCCGCGGGTACCAGCTGATATATGCTTTCAGACGCATAAAGGTACTCGTCTCTCTCCCCCGGATCCCTCCCTATTTTGCTGTTCTCTTTGATATGGCTGCCAGCGCTCTGCTGGTAGACCACATTGTGGAGGAGGATCCCTCTAGAGGAAGGTGGCTGACCACTGCCGTCCCCACTGTTCCAATGATCATGGGCGATCTTGCCCCACCTCATATGGACTGGCAGCTGGCTCTTTTCACAGACCCACCTGTTTTTGCACAAGGCCCGCCAGCATCAGCCGAGGTGCCCGCGGAGGAGCCCACCCCAGTGGAGGTACCAGCTGATACTGCACCAGCAATGGCTACTACCGCACCTGATGCGCCTTCCACATCCATGGAAGTATCTGCGGAGCCAATCTCTGAAGTTCATCCTCCTGCGCAACTTCTTGCTTACATCGACGCCAGGATGGATCAACGTTTCGCCTCTTTCCAAGACCATGTAGAGCAACGATTTGAGTCCGTCACCGCAGGTGTTGCCACCTTTTTGGCGCGGATCCAAGAGGGGGAAAGGGCTCGAGCACTGGCTGAAGAGGAGAGAGCCAGAATTGCTGAGGAGGAGAGACGCCTTGCAGCTGAAGAGAGGAGAATTGCTGCTGAAGAGAGGCTGAAGAGAGAGCAAGACATGGCCGCTCTTACTGAGATCCTGAGGTCTATCACCAGTGCTCGGACTCAGTCACCAGGATCATCTTCCATGCCATAGACTAGTCAGTTATCATTCACTGTACATGTAATTGCTAAATCTTTAATAGAATGTTAACTGACAAGTTGATGACAATCTCTAATTGTTTAAGCTCGACTAAGGTTTGATAAAGTTAGTGAACTTTAAAGTACTTGATAAAAAAATTCGAAGTTCGACTCGATACTAAACGAGTCAAATTTGAGCACGATACTACTCAATTCGACATTGTTCGATTACACCCCAGATATAAATAATTAATTGATAGAAATGCAGAGCAAAAATGGGTCTCTTTCATTGGCGAAATTGATGCAAAATTGCATACATGATGATACATCATAAAGCATACAAAGCAGGAAAAATAATTAAAGCTCAAATCTTTCGTAGTACCCACCAATTTTCAAACACTTTTCTTGTAAGGCTTCTCAGAAGCATACTCTTACCACGCCATTTTAGATTCTTATTGCAAATTAATTGTTTGATCATATGCCAGAGAGGAATTCCGTTTCTTGGAATTTGATGATCATTTTGCTATCACAAAATGGTCTTGAATACAAGGGCTTGGCGATGAGATTGAATGGTTATAAGCCCGTCCGCCAATGTTTCGACTTTTGAGTGCTTGTAGAATGAGGGGGTGATACGTGTGTGAAATGACCACTTTATTAATGCATTATTGTTAAGATTTCATGTTTATTTCACCCACACATCATAGGTTTTTGTTAGATTTGATGTGTTTTCGAGTTTGTTTGTGTTTGAGATGTATAGGTGGACATTTGAGCATAAATCCATGAGTTAGGGCCAACTTTGAGAGTGATTTCGACCCAAATGGAGCGGAGAGAGCTAAAAGAGGTGAAACATAGCAAAATTTCGACCCAGACTCATATGGGATTAGGGGTGTAAATGAACCAAACTGTTCGTGAGCTGCTCGGATCCCGACTCGATAAAAGCTCGTTCGAGTTCGTTTATTAAAGCTCGTTTA
>JAPKLW010000615.1:99204-115493 GCA_026898455.1 Plectranthus barbatus
AGACGGAGGACCAAGTGGAGGGTTGATTCCTTCTGGATGTTGTAATCTGCCAGGGTGCGGCCATCCTCGAGCTGTTTGCCGGCGAAGATCAGCCTCTGCTGGTCCGGGGGGATGCCCTCCTTGTCCTGGATCTTGGCCTTGACGTTGTCAATCGTGTCAGAGCTCTCGACCTCAAGGGTGATGGTCTTGCCCGTAAGGGTCTTGACAAAGATCTGCATACCACCACGAAGGCGAAGAACCAAGTGGAGGGTCGACTCCTTCTGGATGTTGTAATCGGCGAGGGTACGACCGTCCTCGAGCTGTTTGCCGGCAAAGATCAGCCTCTGCTGGTCCGGGGGAATTCCTTCCTTGTCCTGGATCTTAGCCTTGACGTTATCAATAGTGTCAGAGCTCTCGACCTCAAGGGTGATGGTCTTGCCGGTGAGGGTTTTCACGAAGATCTGCATCTGTATTGTCAAACGAAAAATCAGAAACCAGCTAAATGAAAGGAGGTGCAACCATGTAAAGATTCAATATGTCTATAACCCAGATCTCAGAAACAGGAGAATAAGATGAATCATCAACAATCTTATTTCCCGAAATCAAAGATAAATTTGACAGATCGGAAGAGACAAATCCAGGGACAAATCAAGGATATAAAGAAAACGGAAGCCCAATTCCAAAAGGAGGAGGTGCAATCATGTCAAATTTGATAAAATACCCCAACAATTATCGACCACTAAATCATTGAAATAGTCTAACCCAAGTCCCAGAAACCGAAGAATAAGATGAATCAGCAACAAATAAGAAAATCCTATTTCCCGAAATCAAAGATAAATATTTAATAGATCGGAAGACGAGAGATAAATCGACGGAAAATCCAAAAAACAGTAAGAACCCCAATTTCGTATACAAAAACAGAGATATCTGAAACGGCAATCGACGGATCGGGCCAATGAAAGAATTCACGAACAGTGAATGTAGTAGAATAAATAACCAAACCCATGGACCTCAGTTAAAAATCAGGTATGAAGACAAATACAAGAAACGGAAACAAATCATAAAAAAGCGGAGAGGCAAGCTACGCACCTTGATGGAACGGCTGGAAGAGAAACTGTTGTAGTGAATGAAAAGATAAAAAGAAGAGTAGATGAAGAACGAGGTCTACAAACACGGTATATATAGGAGAAGTTGCCGACTTAAAGAAAAAATCGCCTCGTGTGGGAACCAATGTATTAAAGACACGTGTCTGGATGACGTGTAGCGCATTTCAAGTCGTTCTTTTCCTCCTCGAGGCGGAGATAATTAGGACAACCGTGAGGGCTACCGCTCCACGCGCTCTCTATCGTGGTCCAACGGGTATTTCTCCCTTTTTATTTTATCTACTCATTCATTAAAAAATATATTATAATAAATACCTCCACAATTATTATTGAAGATATTTTGAATAATAACAGATTCAAATGAATGGATGTGGTTAAAGAGTGGAAGATATGCACGCGCGCAAAGAGCGTCGGGAAATGTGCAACGGCTAGAAATAATGGCGTTGGTCCAACAAATTTTAGGTGAAGCAAAGTAATATTCATTTAAATTGGCAAAACCATATCTGCCATCAAATTCGGGACGTTGAATACACGTCAAGTTGGGAAAAAAAAAAAATTAAGAGTAGACTCCCAAGTCCCACCACCACCTTCATAATTTATTAGCAATGGTTGCGTATATGCTTCCACCACCACCAGTTATTTTAGATTGATTATGATTGTACTATATAATTGTGTTCTTCTATTCATTTGATATGTTTTTCTGTTTATGTAATGTTTTATGTACTAATAAAAAATTATGTATTTTTTTTATTAATTTAAACTCACGTATTCAAATATATTTTTAAAGAAATTCGAATTCATAACTTCTTTGCTTAATGAGTAAGATGCTCTCTCTACTTGCACTCATTTGAAATGGTTAAAATGGATAGTGAATCTCATATGGATATAATCAGATTGATTAAAATATCATTATATTTTAAGTATTGGATATTTGGTACAGCCCATGTTGCTTTGATAATATGATAGTCCTCAATTGATTTACTTGAAACGGTCAGAAGATTATCTATATAATGTATAATTTATTGTAATTATAATGATACTATTTTTCCTTCCAAGTATGTCACATCATCACAAAATATTACTTCTTTCTAATTTTACTTTATTCACTAATATTTATATTCTCTACACAATTACTAATAATTAGAAATTCAAACGCATTACATTTGTATAACTTTTATTTAAAGATTTGGCATCTTCACCATGTGTATTTTTTGAATTTAGTATATTTGTAAAATATGAACATATTTTTCACTTATCATTTGTAATCTATATATCTATAAAAACAAAACCCCTATAAAGATTTTTTTCTCCCGCTCAAACAAAGTTACCTAAAATACTATTACATAAATCATGAAAATAAATAATTGTTAACTTGCAATATTATCGGTTACATCATCAAATTAGGCAAGTAAGTAATTAGCACAATTATGTTAATTAAGTAGTGGTAATTAGAGGGCATATTTTATGTTGATATTTTTCATATTAACAAGGCTAAATTGGTATAAATAACCAATTGTTGAATTTGTATCACTCTGCAAATCTTCTTCCATCCCAAGGATAGTGTTCATTTTCATCTATGAATTTGGGATAAGCTTTCTATATGATGGGTGAAAAATAGTTGTTTGAGAGGTACGTTAATTCAATTACCATCATGTACATTTAGTTTTTTTTTTTGTCAGTTTCAATTCTTTATATATATTTTTATCAATCATTCATCATTTGTGTATTTCATACCATTGTATAACTTTATTTCTTAAATGCTATTATATCAATTCTTTGATTATTTGTACGATATTCTCTTGATTTCATCTATATGCTTTCCCTAAAACACATAATGCATATACAGGAGTGTTGGCATTCATGGCACATTTCTCATTATTTCTGACATATTGTGTTCATCTCTTCCATGGATGCCAAGCGCAACAAATTTGTTTCATTAGTATCTAATTCGATGAAATCTCGTAGTGAAAGAGGATGAAGTGAGTTGATCTGACAATCCAGAAGTGGAAATGTGGTGGCAAGTTGATTGAGGTCCTGCACGATGCTGGGTATTTAAATGTATTTTGTGACCATCTCAATGTAATAAAATGTTTATTTGCAAGAAATATTAAAAATAATTTGTAATTAGTCACCAATGTATTTGTAATTATATAAATTTAAATTCAAATTAAAAAATGTAACTAATTTATTTATTTATTAATAAAAACGCTTTAGTTTTTATTGAATCGGAGCATTCACTATAAATATGATGAGATATGTTGTTATTTGAATACATATTATTAAGAATAATGTATATATACAATACAATGCAAATTGAGTGAGGTTGTGATAACTATTAAATACGTTAACAAAATAAAATAACACAATTTTTATTTGTTTGTAGATTTTGTTGTCTCATTAAGGTGTTACATTATTCAATCTGAACCCGACCAAAAATTGTCATATGTATCGATTCGTTAAGCTTCACTTTAAATTAATTATTATCGTATAATTTCATGTTTGATTATCATGTTATATAAAAATTCATCAGTTTTAAAAACTAAAAAAGAAAAAAGAAAAGGTAAGGATCACTTTCGTTAATGAAGGATAGTTGGGTTGAAAGTTGAGGATAAACTTAAAAAAAATGTAAAGTATCCTACATAAAAGTGTAGGCTTCAAATTGATATAATTAAGATATTATTAACCAATATAGAAAAAATAAAATTTGAAACAGAAAGAGCAAATGAATTTTATTGTTAAAAGAATTTAGTAACGGTGATCTAATGAGTTGTTTATTATTGTAAGAAGTTATTTTATTGTTAAAATGTGTGTAATGAAATTTAGGAAGAGATTGAGTTTTGCATTAATTAGGTCTCTCTCAATTTTAAAAGTGATTTTATAATCCTTTTAAAATTACTGTTTTTTACATATAAGCAGTTTGTAAGTATTTTATAATTTCATACTTATGTTTATATCTTATTATATAGTGTATTTGTTTTAATTTACTGGATCATATAGAATTCTAAAAAATATTATTTTTATCTTTATTATGTATAATATTAAATGAATATTTTTGTTAATCACATTAGTATTCAAATTTAACACGAGAATCAAAATGCAACCGATCAAAGTAAAATGGTATTTTATCTATGTAATTACATTATGTGTGATCCTCAATATTTACATTATATAGTTTATTTAAGCAATCAATTCAGTCTTCAAAATTATTGTCTACTTAAAATGCATATTTTAATATTTAGTATAAAATTAAATTTTGTTCGTTATTTTTTGTGTACTACAAATCTAAACAATATAGTTAATTGATAAGTTTATCTTTTATTAACTTATATATCATTTTCAAATTTTATCGTAGTCTTATAGACTTTTATAGAATGGTTGTGGCTTGGTGTATGTTATATATGCTCTTGATGGTAAAATTTTGTAGATTTTTTTCTATTAAAAAAAGTGGAAAAAGTAAAGGAAGATTCAGTCCAGAAGTTTGAGCTTTGTAACGATCGACGAACTTTTTATGACGATCGATATGGATGTGACGAGAATTTAGGACATTCGATACAAAGTTTTTAATGATGACGAATAAAACAATATTTTCTGTGACGGTTTGATACAAAATGCACTTTGTCCAACACAAAATGCAAGATTGTTGGGCATGCATATTTTTGGACTTTTTAACCTATTTCACTTGCCTAACCCCTACGGATACACTTTTTAGTTTTTTGGTTTATTATGTAAGGGGGCGTTTGGTATAAGTGTCGGAATCACTATGGGTATGGGTATGGGTGTGTGTTTGATAGTAAAGGGAATGGGTATGGGTTTAAGCATTCCAATAAAGATGTTTGGTATATAAGATGGGTTTGGAATCATTTTAAATTATTTAAGTTCATATATTATGAAAAATAAATAAATAATACACAAATAATAATAATAATAATTAATTTGATAATAAAAATAAAATAATATTAAATATATATGAATAATAATATATAATTAAAATAATATTATATATTTATTTGAAATTATATTATTGTTAAATGAATAATTTGAAATAATTAATATAATTGTATTAATATTAAAATAATAATAATAATAATAATAGTATTAATAATATATAATTAAAATAATATTATATAATATATTTATTTGTTTATTTTACTATTATTACTAAATATAATAATAATATATAATTATAACAATATTTTATATTATAATTAATATTATATAATAATACGTTTATATATTAATTATAATTTCATGATTAATATATTTTTAAATAATTAGTATAATTTTATTAATATTATAATCATAATAGTATTCATAATATATAGTTCAAATAATATTACATAATATATTTTTTATTTATTTTACTAAATATAATAACATATAATTATAACAATATTTATATTATAATTAAGATTATATAATAATACATTTATATATTAATTATAATTTAATATATTATCATAATTAATATAATATTTTATAATGACATCAGAATTATATAAATATATTAAGATTAGTAATATATAATTTTAAATTATATTATTAATATTATAATAATAATATTATTATTAATATATAATTAAAAGATATTATATATATTTATTTATTTTACTAATATTACTAAATATAATAATAATATATAATTAACATAATATTTTATTTATCTATTTATTTATATTACTAAATATAATAATTATATATAATTATAATAATATTTTATATTATAATTAAAATTATATAATAATGCATTTATATATTAATTATAATTTCATATAGTATCATAATTACTATAATATTTTATAATGATATCATAATTATATAATAATATTAAGATTATTAATATATAATTTTAAATTATATATATGTATAATTATTATAATATATTTGCTAATATTAATAAAATATAATTATAATAATATTTTATATTATAATTTTATATAACATCATAATTAATATAATATTTTGTAGTAATATTATTATTATTATATTTTTAATTACTAATCTAATATTATTATCTTAATACTAATATTATAGGAATTAAAAATTAAAATATAAAAAACAAATTTAGGCATAAAATTTGGGAATGGAATCAAACCCACCAAATTATGGGAGAATGGGGATTCCCAAGTTTTTGGGAATCAACTCATTCCCACGGGAATGATACCCGATAACCAAACGGTGGGTTTCGGAATCATTCCATTCCCCGATTCCGAAACCCACCAACCAAACACCCCCTAAATGTTTGTGTGTGTCTAGAACAGACGAGAAGTGGTGGTGAAATAATAGCGGATCTATAATTATTTGCTAAGAGAGTTTCATTAAAAAATTTACTTAACAAAATCACACATAATTAAATAAAAATCAACCCCCTCTTAAGTAAAAATTCATAGGTAATAAAAATAATACTATGTATAAATTTATTTAAAAAAATTAACATAAAATCAAATAAAATTTCGTCTCCTCTTATTTCTCAATCCTCACTCTCACTTTTTTAATTATCAACACTCTTTTTCTTAATAATTATCATCATATTACTAGCATTATAATTAAAATATATTGAAAAACTTCGGGTCCTAAATTGATAAAACTTCTTTATTTTGAAACATAAATAAAATGTAAATTAGTTTTTGCTATCTAATTTATACATAAAGTATAATCAAATCTATATCTATACATGTATTTATATCTATCTATATATACTTAAAAATAATTAATACCTTTATATTAATACATAAATAAAATGTAAAAATGTTCATATAAGTTAAAATGACAACAACTTATTTTTAGTCTCTCAAAATAATAATGACCAATCAAAATAAATATGCACATATATATTATAATCAGGATATTTTATTTTTAGTGATACTAGCATTTCACCCGTGCATTGCACGACAATATTCATTATAAATTTATGTCTATAAAAATAAATCTCTAAGTGGCGATGGGTATAAAGCGCCAACAACAACAAAAATAAAGAGATTTATGTAGCTTTACATACTCTTGAATAAACTAAAATAAAAGAATCATTTTAATTTACAGTGCAGTGTATGTATAGAAAACCATTTACTAATATTAAGTTTAATTTATAGTGAAAATTAAACAATTTTATAGGGTATATCAAATACAATGTATTAATTTAAACTCACAATTTAGTTGTCCTAAAAAAAAGTTTGAACCCATGATCTCTTATTCATGCGCAAAGCACTTTCACTGCTGCTCTCCAAACATGGGACACTATTTTGTAGTATATATCACACATTGGTGGTGACCAAAATTACAAAGATGATTGTTGCTTATATCTATGATTGTCAAGATCTTTGCTTTATTTTTGTATGATTTATCGTAGTTTTATAAGCTTTATATGCATGATTGTGTCTTGGTGTATATCAATATGAGAGATAGAAAGCCTAGCACCATTACTAACAATAACACTACCATGCAAGAGTATCTAAGAGTTCTCCAAAGAATTAGAAGTAGGTGTTATGTGGGGCCGAGGCACCGGTGTCAAGGAACTAATCTGATGTTTCAGGTTGTGTGTGTATGTGTGTGTGTGAGAGAGAGAGAGAGAGCAGTAGCAACCAGTGGAGAATGTGTCAGCCAAGTGTGCAACCGCTGGAGATGACTGCGAAGAATACCTCTCTGAATAGAAATCGACATAGTGACCTTCATGACGATAAATTTGGTAAGGAGGTGGTCGACGTTTTGAATTGCAACCATGACCACGAGAGTTGGAGTAACGTGAACCACTGCCATGACTAAGAGAAGAATTAGAATTTCCAGAGGAAGGTGGACACTGACCTGAAGGTTTGTGCTGGAGGAAACAAAGAAAGATCCTAATGTGTTAATGAATTCTTGAAATAATACAAAGCTCTCAGCTTTAGATAGGAGATCGCAGAAGTTATGAAGAGAAGTGAGCATCACTTGAGCAGCAGAAAAGCTGGAAAAAGACGAACCAAAATCTCGAAGAAACCAATGAGCCTTATGTGTATCATCGATGGGGAGTCCAATAGCTGCTAATTGATCTCATAAGGACTTGAAGTTTTGGCCATATTCAGCCGCAAATTGAGTCCCTTTCTTCATAGTTTGGAGGTCGTCTTTAAAGCATAGCTTGCGAGATTTGGAGATGTGACTACACGCGGCCTCAAGAGCCAGCCATACTGTACGCAAGCTGGTGCAGCCAGGTACTTCAGTCATGGACTCCTCTGTTAGAGATTAGAGAAGTAGACTAAGGAGCCACTAATCTTGGACGCGCCAGAGTTCATAGGGGCGATTGACTATGGGGGTGCCACCAGTGGACAAAAATATATTAGAGGGAATAGATTTGGTGTCGTCTATGTAACCAAATAGGTTTTGGCTGGAGAGAAGAGTGGTGATCTACGTTTTTCATAAAAGATAATTTGCAGAAGAAAGCTTGATAATTATCATATGGATGAGAGTAGAGAAGAATAGAGGTTCATCATCTCGGCTAATGATCGAAGAAAGGAGGTAACACCGGTTGTTGGAAGAAGATACGAGAGAGAGGTAAGGTTTTAGGAGAGAAGACAGATATTAGGCTGATATCGTGATAAGATCTATATTGTTTGCTTAAAAAAATACTCCCTCCGTCCCTTATAAGTAGTCCCTTTTCTTTTCGGCACGGAGATTAAGAGTTGTGAGTGTAGTGGAATTAATATTTTATTGATGAGTGTGAAAAAGTTTGTCATTTTAGGAAAGTGGGACTAATTTATGGGACAAACAAAAATGAGAAGTGGGACTACTTCAACGGGACGGAGGGAATAATGTTTATTAGGTAACAATGATCAGCAAAATAAGAAAGAATATTGCATGGAGATATGATGATATCGCATGAAGATATGATAAAACTTCAATTGTATTTAATAAGTATATATAGACAGTAGAGCACTATTTGTAGCATCATCATGCACTTTTTTGTTTCTTTGTTTATAATGCAAGTGTTTATGTGTATATAGAAGAGACCAGTGGTGGTAGTGATGTAGCAGATCCATAAATATTTATTAAAGGGTTTCATTGAGTTTTTACGTAGCAAAAAAATACACATAATTAAGTAAAAAATGATGTTCATAATAATAATGAAATATATAAAAAGCTCATACACTAAAACTAATTTCAATAGTGTAAATATAAAAATTTAACATCAAATAATTTTTTTTTTTGGCTTCTCTTAATTCTCAAATCTCAACCCTCTTACACTCTCTTCTTATTCATTCTCAACTTTTTTTTATTGATTATTCGCCAGTAAAAATAGTTATTTCATAAAAAAGGCATATCATCATATTACTAAATTAATTAAGGGGTAGAAGTCACCCAAGCTTCTAAGTACATCCACCAATATGATGAAGTGCTTACCAATAGGAATAAGTGACACAAATATAAACCAATTCTAATTATTTAAGTAATTTAAAGCATAATCTTTATCTTGACTGACAACATATTTTCATGTAAGATAAATCGAGTTTCAATATTTCACTGTTATATATAATTTTTAAAAAAATATTAATAAAAATATTTACACATGCGCATCGCGCAGGCAGAAATCTAGTTTTGTATATGGAAGAAGTACTATTTTTATAATTTTATGTTTGATTTATTCTTTTTGTTCTTAAATTTAAGTATTGAATTAGTGTGTGTTTAATGATTTATAATATAATTATGTATCAAATGCCAAGTATATACACTAAAACTAAGTTACACTTATGTACATATTGAATATAATAAATAATTACTAAATATATTTTGTACAATTACTAAAAATATAAAAGAATTAGATTTCAAAAATAGTTTTTTTTTTATATTTTGAATAGAATTGAATTCATAAATTATAAATTAAAGTTCTATTTTTATAGGTTTAGGGTTTGATTTACTTATTTTTATTAAATTTATGTACGCAGGGATGTATTATAATAACTTACTAGAGATACACCCGTGCATTGCACGAACATATTTTATATGTATAATTTTAATAATATAATAATGATTCATTAGGTTGGTGGGTGTTGGAAATTTTGAAATACACTGTTCGGTTGAAAAAAATGAAAATGTATGAATGAGAATGATACTCAAATATTATGAAATTTCAAACCCTCCCCTCCAAAATGGTGGATTTCATTCACATTTATCATTCGCAAATCTCAATAACAAATTATTTATTTCTTATTTTTTATCTTATCTTATGTTATTTTATAATTATTTTTTATTTATTCTATTATTATTTTAAATATTCACTATTTTTAATAATGATCATATTAAACAAAACTATTATAATATTATTATTCTTATTTTAAAATATTATATTATTATAATATTAAATATATTTATAATTATATATTGTTGTTATAAAATATTAAATAAAGACTTATTTTATGATTGAAAATATTAATATATTAGAATAAATAAATTTTATGCAAATACAAAAATTGTAAAGGAAAAATACATTTAGGCTTTTATTAGAGTTTTTTAATGTGCACGGTCTTCTAGAATTTTGGAGGGAATTGACCGGAACTCCTTTAGTATATTATATAGATATAGATATAGATAGATAATATAATTACACTAAAAATATAATAGTAGTAGATAAAAATTAAATATATTAACAACACCTTAAATTACATACAAATATAAATCATCTTATAGGTATACTTTGATAATATAAGATTGAGAAATTAATTATTAGTTCAGGCAACGCATTTGTGTAATAATTTTTTTGTGTTCAAATGTACTAAATTATGAATGGAAAATATATGTGACACTACCTTATACTGTCAACAACCCAATCCAATATCTGAGTAAAATATATATATTTTTTAAAAATAAAACTTATGTTATAGATCAACCATATTTGAAACAATATTCATCAATCAATTAGAAAATTTGATGTCCAAATAATAACATAGGAGTATCATATACCAACTTTAGTTAATTTATGAGTAATCTCATTAGCTTTTTTAAACTTGTGGTATACATCAATTAAAAACCCTTCATTTAACACTATTTAAAGTAGCAATTATGTTTGGAGTCAGCCACCTGAATCTTTCACCATTATAACATAGTTCTTAAAGTGCACACTTGAATTTGAATAGAGAACAATTGGTACAATTTTTTCTTGAAAGCAAAGTCCAATTCCACAGAAAGCCTCTATCATCTCAGCCTCCAAAATTGATTCTTGACGGATAATAGATTTCGTCCGTGCAGTCATCATACTTCCTTTATTATCACGAACTATAGCTCCAACTTCATACATTTCCAAATCTTCATTGTAGCAGACATCTACATCAATTCTAAACATTCCACTTTCTAGAGGAATGCAATGGTTACTACCCAAAACTTTAAGTATTTTTTTTAAAGCAAAGACACTCATGCCTCTTTGTAATTCTGCAAATACCATTTTGCATCATCTTGACCATAATTAATACTATCATCATTTACATGCTTTGAGCTGCAAATGGACTTCCAAGTCATCCATGTTATCATACACAAACCTCAAATTCATCTTTGGACATCTCATGTCTAATAAATCCACCTATCATTTGAAAAGATGAGTGTTGAAGTTTGATTCATATGAATACGGGGCCCCGAGAACACGAGATCCAAAAAATATGGAAAAGTACGTCGACGGACTAAGATAAGGGACAAATATAATGCACGAGAATGAAATAAGCACAAGTAGATAATAAATCACAACTAGTAGCAATAAATAAACTAGAGATGTTGATCGAATGTAAACTAGAATAAACACTTATCCCAATATCACTGAATATTTGATCGAACCCTGACGAGTGCTATATAGAGCTTGACGACAAATTCCTAATACAATGTATCTTAAGTATGATGAAAATAATATTATGTATTCAGAGCTAGATGCATAATTTCTGTAATAACTTTAAGTTTATATAAAGTTGAGTAAGTTAATTAAGCTTAATTATTTATATTAGGTGTGTAACTATTTTAGTTTTCTGGTAAATCTCGATTTGATTTGGAAAAAAAAAAATCAGGCCTTGGGTATGATTGTGAACAACCTAGACAACCAAATAAATGAAATCGATATTGCAAATCCGAGCTCAAGAAATTAGGATTTCCATTTATCCAATAGATTTGTCACGATTTCGACTCGTTATCGAATGCTTTATTTTTAACCAAGCTCGAGATTTTTAGAGAATATTTAATCGAACTAATCCAAATGATTGGATTTAGAATTCGAGAACGGTGCGAGGTTTGGTGTATGGTTGAAATTATAGAAATTTATAAAAGAGAGTGATTATTCATGTATATACACACATATATCTAACTTTAATTATATATAAATAATTAGTTGGCATATGCTATATTATCTTTAAATTTGAACTTGACTAAGCATTATTTATATATATATAATATATATATATATTTACTCCAAATAATTTAGTTGAAGTCTGGAAAGATAAGGGAATCTTAGTTTTAATTATATAAACGTGAATGTATGTATACATATTATATACACTTGGCACTTATTTCATTGAGGAAAATCACAAAATACCCATTATGGCCTATACACATATAAAAAATACTCATTTCTCATAAAACATCACAAAAATATCCAAAAATACATTTATCTGCCAAAATATGTCAAATTCAAATTTTCAGGTGTCCTTTTTGAGAAAAAAATGAATTTCGAATTATATTAGTCTAATTAGGCATTACTCTCATTTTTTCATTTAAGTAATTTTATTGTTTACAAAATAAAACATTGAAGAAAAGACTTTGACCAAATTTTTTTTTAAAAAAAAATTAAATGTTTGTTGATATGAACTGCAATAAATGAAGTAGAAATGAGATTAAATGAGGTAGGAATGGGGTAAGAATCAGGTCTGAATCTGGTCCAGATTCTGACCCGATGTAGACCGGTTCAGACCTGATTCTGACCCAAATCCTACCTCATTTATTATTTATGTTTCATACCAACCAACATTTTAAATTTATTTTTATTGCTCTTATTAATATTTTGTTTCAAAAATACATTTTTGGTAATGATATCATCATCATAATACCAATAATTGCATCGGTTTTCACATAAAACAAATTCTCATGTAAAATTTTATACTTTTGAGTATTTTTGTGATGTGTTATAAGAATTGGGTATTTTCAAAATGTGTTTTATAAAATTGGGTATTTTAAAATATTTCCACTATTTCATTTATTGACTGGTGACTGAGCTTGTGACTAAGCTTCCGGAAGGATGAGGTATATAATTGAGGGTAAAATCAAAATGAAGCTAACGAAGTCATTTTACACATTTTCTTCCAAAATTTCCTTAGAACCGCAAACCCCTGTAGCTAGGGGTGAGCAAGAAACCGAAAAAACCAAAAACCGAACCGAACCGAAAGATTTTGGTTATTTTGGTTCGATTATTTCGATTTTTCGGTTCGGTTCGATTATTTTTTCTCCGAACCTTAATAACCGAATTAGTATATATATATATATATATATATATATATTATTTTTACTTTTTAAATACTAACCCTAAATGTAATTTGAATCACTCTAGTCTCTGGGCAAACCTAATTTCCCCTCCCCAGACCCACCACGCCGCCACACTCCCTCCCTCCCACAGCAGCCTCACCGGCTTCTCCCCAATCTCCACTTCGCCGTCGCGATTCATAGCCTCCCACCATCATCCCTCTTGGTCTCTCAGACCCACCACGCCGCCACACTACCTCCCTCCCACAGCCGCCTCACCGGTTTCTCCCCTATCGCCACTTCGTCGTCGCGATTCATAACCTCCCACCGTCAATTCCTCTCGGTCTCTCACTCTTGGTGTCGTACTGTCTACTCTCGCTCTCGTCTTCCAGATCCCGCATGCTGTCTGATCTTGCTCTCGGCCTCACGGGTCCTGTTGTCTCATCTCGCTCTCTACTCTCTGCGTTCTCTCTGTTGGTTGTTGTTGCTTTGCTCTCTCTGTTGTCTTGCTATCTGCTCTCGCACGGTGACCTTACTCTCTACTGTTTTCTCTCGCTCCCTGCTCCCGCTGTATGTTCTCGCCCTATGTTCTCTCTACTATAATTTTTTGAAGTATTTTGTTTCTCTCTGTTTTCATTGTTGGATGATGGAAGGCTTTTGTAATCCATTACCAAGTAGCAGCTGCAATCTGTTTTCATTTTCATGATAGAGGTGATTTTGAAACAAGTGGTTGAAGTTCAACTTTGTCTGATTTCATGGGAGGAGAGAAATAATCATTCTTTGTGGTGTTGAGTGGGATAGTTTATGAATTAAGTAAAAGAGTAGTTTGTTGCCATTTTCATACTTTTTAAATGTCTCATTTTAATTCTAATTATAGTTTTTTAATTATTTTCAGATGTCTTAAGATGAGTGCATACAAACAATGGCAGATGGTAGTCAAGTGGTCAAGTGAATGCTACTTGAACTCTTCTTGAACAAGATGAATTTGTGAGAATGAGGCCGGAGTTTGTGTTGATGTTGCCAACATTAGTTTTTTAAGTGTTGAACTTGCATTCAAAATTTGTGATCAATGAACATGTTGTTTGAACTTTTCTTTGTATTACTAATATGTTGTCAGGATCGTGTTTTATTGAGGAAGTTGGTACTCGGTAATGCGTTGTATGTTGAGAGGAATTGTTTAAGCTTTATTTCTTATTTTTTTATTTTTTGTTGATAATTTCGGTTATAACCGAATAACCGAAAAAAAAAAAAAACCGAATTAAAATTTCGGTTCAGTTATTTCAATTTTTTGGTTCGGTTCGGTTACCTTCAATAGAATTTCGGTTATTTCGGTTTGGTTATTTTTCTGCCCAAAACCGAACCGAATAACCGAATATTCACCCCTACCTGCAGCTGCTATTTCATCATATTCTGTCCAAATGGTGAGAAATTAGGAAAAGTGATCCACTACAAATTTAAAGAGCACAAAATTTTTTGTGTGTAAGCATGGATTTTGTATGATTTAGTCGAGAAGCGAGGGAGAAAATGTGTTGTCAGAATTTTGCCGCTATAGGTAGTTTTCTGCGAAAATTCTTGAATATTCTTCGACTAATTCGTGTTTCAACTTAATCGTACCAACTTAGCAACATTTCCCAGACATTTACTACCGGATTGAATTGTTTGAAACAACTCAATGAAGCGATTCACATTCCGTTCCACTGCAACCTGAGCTGACAGAGTCAAGGCTTTCTCCAATGTCTTACAGTCTGCTTCTGCATCAGCAAACTCCCCTTGTGCGGTAGCAATATCATATCGAAACTGCTCAGCCTCCATCTCAATTGTGCGCAATCGAAGACTCGTTTCTTCTATTTTGTTTTTTTCTCTTCATAAGATTGCATAATGAATCAATGTTGAGATCAGGAGATGGTACCTGAGAGGCTGGTATGATCGGCTTGGATGCTTCAGAGCAAACTGGAAGTTGGGTGGAGGAAACTGGTGAGAGCCTTCTGGGACCAGAATGGAAGAGTCTTACAACCTTTGAATATGGATGCTCAATGTACTCATAGGTAGGTTGATGTTCCTGACCAGATGTGGATACGTCTCTCACAGGGGTTTGAGATGATCTAGATATTTTTGGGGCCATTGATGGAGATATATAATTTTAATAAATGAAGGAATTTGTGTTGAGGATTGAATGAGAACGAAGTTTTCCGAAACTGTGAAGGTTTGAGTTCTTTTGAGAGGGATGAAAATGGCAAAATGACTAAGACTTTAACCGTCCTTTCGAGGACACAATAAATAAAAATGATGAGTAGTATCCAACGGTTGAGGATAGGGAGAGAAGTGATGGGTTTTGTATACTGAAATCATTTATTACAATGTGTATACAACGGTTTATTTCTCCTATCTGTTAACAATCGTACATGTATGAACAATGGTATCCTCTTGTTTCACCGATAGGGACGATCATACGGCGTGTTGTAGATCGCAGAAGACAGTATGATCACTTGACCTAGTGAAACATGAACATAATCTCAGCCGAGAAAGCGTATGAGGATACGTCTGTCCGGATGGCTGCGGCATTGTCGGAATAAGTAGTCTGTCTTGGTTACTTGACATGCTGGTACGCAGAGGTGGCGTATGGATGGACCGCAGTGAGATATATTCGTCTGTCTGACATCAGCGAATAAAAGATCTCGTTATATTGATTGAGTCCAAACCCTAACGAAGGTTTAGGGGTTTGCACGGGTTGACTGTTGCTTTGACTTGCCATGGTGGAGA
>JAPKLW010000615.1:115893-190588 GCA_026898455.1 Plectranthus barbatus
AAATATAATGACAAAAGGAAATTATGTGTGCGCATAAAGAAACCTTTTAAAAGAAAAATACTAAGCAGATTTTTTAATTAAAATCAAAAGACCTCCACAAAGCGGTCCTAGGCTGTAAGTGTATCTCTCGTTCTAGTAAACGTCTACGAGTGTAGCTTGCTAGTTCCCGGAGGTACATGGGTACGGTTGTTGGGATTTCTAGACAAACAATTTAAATCATGTGAATAGTGGGAGGGCTTTGCGTAAACGTCTACGAGTGTAGCTTGCGTAGACCTCTTTCACAAGTATTCTAGGATTGATTTAAATTAAAGATAACAAAAGCTTTGAGGGTTGTGCGGTATGGTTACGTGCCATGCTAAACTGTCTCTTTTGGCCAGAGTTAAATTTGTGGTTAATTGCTTAGAAGCATCTTAGAATATAATGCAAGAATTGCATCCCTGTTCTTGAGAGATGGCTTGGTCTAAGGTTTTCACTAATTATTAATTTCTAGTGTCAAAAGCATCCTGACATGGTAGTGAAATTAAATGGATTGGGGCTTAAAACCCGCAGTTCTGGTTGAGGGTGACATCGTAAACGTCTACGAGTGTAGCTTGCGGTGGGTACTCTTGGGCAATTAGTGGAAAACATTTGTATTTGATTTATTAAAAGGTTTTCAATGCATTTGTTTTCGAAGTTCAACATGTATGTTCTTATTTAAGATCCTTTATTGTTTCAGATATGTCTATGTCTAATGTCATCAATATTCTCGCACAAAACACTCTAACTGGTCCAAACTTCCTGGAATGGAAACGCAATCTCGAATACCTCCTGATTGCAGAAGAACATATGTTCGTTCTGCAAGTACTTCGTCCCATAGTGCCAACTGCTGAGTCTCCTCAAGAGGAAATAGACTATTATAACAAGTGGGAGAAATCAAACAATGTAGTCACGTGCTACATGATGACCACTATGTCGAAAGTCTTGCAGCAGCAACATCAGCACCATAGGGATGCCTATGACATTAATGACATTATGTTAAGTCTGACGGCGACCTATGGGGAAACTGATAGAGCTGTCAGATTCAATCTCATGAAAGAAATCGTGAGTAAGAAAATGACTGATGGCACCTCAGTGAGAGAGCACGTGGTTACCATGACTCACCTCATGGATGAACTGACAGTGCATGGTGGAGGTATCGACGCTGAGGCTAAGGTCGATATCATACTGAACTCTCTACCCAAGTCCTTTGAGAGTTTTAGACTGAATGTTGTCATGAACAAGAAAGAGTATACTCTTAACGAGTTACTCAATGACTTGATGGCAGCTGAATCGGTCATGAACCCTCAGAAGGTTGCCTTGGCCACTTCTGGTAATCTCTCTGCTGTACCGAAAAGTATGAAGCAGAAGAAAGGGATTAAGAAGTGGGCCAAGAAGACACCTATGAAGGATGGTGGGGCTGGGAAAAAGCCTAAGGTGGCGGCTGAAAGGGACAGGTGCTTCAGGTGTGGTAAGAAAGGACATTGGAGGAAAGATTGTCAAGCCAACAAAGCTAGACAAGGTATGCCATTTTGCATGTATGACTGCAAGCATGGTTAGAGTTAGTTGTTGCTCTTCTAGAGCTGTAAACACTGACTTGTTGATCATGTTGTTGTACTTTGCAGGGGACCGTGCCGACAAGGCTGGTGAATGATGGCAAGAAGATACCAAACTGGATGAAAGCAACGTTCTATGACGGAGCTTCATGGAGTTTTTCCTTTCCTTATGTTTGTGATGTTTTAAGTACATTTGAGTTTTATTTGTGGGCCGTGGTTTATCGGCAGGACAAATTTTATCAACTATCTATGGATGTTTGTTATTTATGATTTCAATCGTTGAAAATAACAATGTCATTCATTATGTAATGTTGATTTATACTCTTTATGCTACTTTGATCAAAACATGTCCGCTAGCATTGCATGTAATTCATCCGTAATTGATAATCCTAAGAAGAGAAAACTTACTTCTTCTGATGAGGATCTTACATATCTCTGGCACTTGAGACTGGGTCACATCAGCTTGAAGCGGATTCAGAGACTTGCAGATGACGGTACATTGGACTTAGTCCGGGCTGTACCTTATCAAGTCTGCGAATCCTGCATCTAGGGCAAGAAGTCAACTAGGCTTTTCAAGGCTAGTCAGTCTCGAGCAGAGGATGTGTTGGAGTTGATCCATTCTGACTTGTGTGGACCGATGTCCACGCAGGCTCGTGGAGGGTACGAGTACTTCGTCACTTTCATTGACGATTACTCAAGGTACAGATATGTTTACCTGCTTCGCTACAAGTCTGAATGCTTTGAGAAATTCAAAGAGTTCAAGGCTGAAGTAGAAAAGAAGGTCGGGAAAACTATCAAGTCGCTGCGATCTGACCGCGGTGGCGAATACCTCGGTAACGAGTTCCTGCAGTATTTGTCAGAAAATGGGATTACATCCCAATGGACTGCACCGGGTACTCCCCAGCAAAATGGTGCAGCTGAAAGAAGAAATAGGACTCTTCTAGAGATGGTAAGATCAATGATGAGTTATGCAAGCTTACCTATTTCGTTTTGGGGCTACGCATTGGAGACAACGGCTTACGTGCTTAATGTGGTGCCTTCTAAATCAGTTCCTAAGACGCCTTCTGAGCTCTTCCTTGGTCGCAAACCTAGTTTGTGCAAGTTCAGAGTATGGGGCTGTCCGGCACACGTACTGTCGAAGGAACCTGATAAATTAGAAAGCAGGTCAAAAGTAATGCTGTTCATAGGGTATTCCAGGCAAACGAAAGGTGGTTACTTTTACTGTCCTGAGAGTCAAAGAGTCGTTGTTAGCACCAACGCTAGATTCTTGGAGGATGAGTATGTGAGTAATCACAAGTCAAGGAGTGATATCGTTCTTCAAGAAATTGAGAACGAGAATGCAATTCCAAGGGAAGGGGAATGTGTAAATGTGGGTGCTCCTGTGAGAGGTACATCGACACAGACACGTTCTTCAGTGCAAGGTGCAGGACCACAAGTCACTGCACCTACTACTGACACGGCACAGATGCCTCGTCGTAGTGGGAGAGTTATTTTTCAACCGGAAAGGTAAATGTTCGTGGGTGAGTCTTCGGACTTGAGCCTGGAAGACGGACATGAGGACTCTGACCCACTGACTTACGAAGAGGCAGTGCAGGACAAGGATGTTGCCAAATGGCGTGTCGCCATGGATTCTGAAATAGAATCCATAACTGCTATGGATGTATACCAGAAAACTGATTTGCCGGATGGCTTTAGGGCCATATGGTGCAAATGGGTATACAAGAGAAAGAAATGGGCAGATGGAAAGATTACGGCCTTCAAGGCCAGGCTGGTGGCAAAGGGTTATAGTCAGAAAGAGGGCATTGACTATGATGAAACCTTTTCACCCGTAGCCATGCTAAAATCCATCCGGATACTCCTTGCCATAGCTGCGCATATGGACCTCGAGATCTGGCAGATGGATGTCAAAACCGCTTTTCTAAACGGTTACCTTGAAGAAGGTAGGGACATCTATATGCAGCAACCCGAGGGTTACATAAGCAAGGGCGAAGAACATCTTGTCTGGAAGCTTAGAAAGTCCTTGTATGGACTTAAGCAAGCTTCAAGGTCGTTATATTGATTGAGTCCAAACCCTAACGAAGGTTCAGGGGTTTGCACGGGTTGACTGTTGCTTTGACTTGCCATGGTGGAGAGCCAACACAGCGCGCTTGTATATCCGCATCTTGGGTAACAGCAGTTCGTGTAGTACCGCCTGAGACTGAACTTAGGTAACCATATCCGAGTAATAGGATGGGGACATTCCCTGAGGAGCTCAATAACATTCATCGTGCCAAAGTCCTGCAGGCTAATTAAGTTCAGGCACGAGTGATAAGGTTTGAGTGGTACTACTCAGGAATTATAAGATATTAATTAATTGTAGTTAGATCTTGTCAGAGGCTCCGATTAATTAATTGATGTCCGGTAACCTTAAATATGGGGATTCTCAATTAATGCAACCCGTTCTCACAACGTGGTAATAAAGGGGTAGGTCAGTATTAATTCTGTGCTGAAAAAGAATTAATATTAATTAATTAATTGTGTCCTGGGTTGTGGACATGTGAATTAATTAATTTATAGACCCACTTTATTATTTGCATTAGGTCCCAGGTCTGGCCCAATAAGTGTGCTGAATTGAGCCCATGAGCCCATTAGGGTTTTATAACCCTAGGTCTATAAATAGACCTCTCACTCTCTGAAACCTAAGCCACTTCATAACACAATTTGAAAAACCCTAGATCTAGAGAGTGAGAGAGGGGGCGCCGACTTCAAGGGAGAAGGAGGAGAATTTTCGAATTCTGGTCCTGCTCAAGCCACAGATTTACGGAGTCCTCACCAGTAGTAGATCTGAACAGCACCGGGACACAGATCTGAAGACCTGATCTGGAGAACAACGGATTTCTTCTTTCCCCTTTCTTTGTTTTCGATTTTGTCTTGAAATTAGGGTTGCTAATTTCTGTTTCCGCAGACAAATTCGATTTGCGTGGTTGAATTGAAGTTTGGAATTCAAACGCAAAAGATCGGTACAGACCCTACCGAATTACGGTAATCTCTCAATCCACAATCTCGTATTAAATTCATAGGAGCATGCTAGTTTTTTGAGTAATTTAATTGTGAGCAATATCCATAGATCCGATCCGGTTCATTTGGTTTTGGTGATTCGGTTCACGGTAAAACCCTACAAGAAGATGATGGAGATCTAGTTGGCAAGATTTATCAAAATATTTCAAGAAGATTCATTGAAGATTTGATTTATCTTGATAAGATTTGGTAGTTAGTTATTTAAGTAATTTTGGATTGTATGTTTTAGATATATTTTATTTCCTTAGTTTATTAGGATTTAATTTCCTTATTAGATTATGATTTGATTTTCTTATTAGGATTTGAGTTTGTCTATATATAGGCCTTGTTATGGAACAATTAATTTAGTTTTTAGTTCAATAATAATTTTGTGAGTTATTTCTCCAATTATGAAAACTCATGAATTTTTGTGGATTACCTTGAAATTCAAAATTGACTTATCAACCGGACTTTCACATCCGTTTGTGGTGTCTTTGACTATATCCTTCGTTGTTGGATCAATCCGCTTCTTGGGTCGTAGGATATTTTCAATCTGGACTACGGTACTTGAAGGCTTTCGAATCCAAAGGTGTTGGATCTTTCCATTGTATCAGTTTCATCAGTTCTGCATTGATAGTTCTTCAGTTTCTTGGGGCGTATATGAGATTTATCGGAAATACATTATTTGAAGGGTCGATATTTCTTCAGCTTCTTGGGGTGTATATGAGATTTGTCTGGAATACGTCATTTGAAGGGTCGAATTAGAAGTGCTAGACTTCTATCCTATCGTTGTTTTTCTATTCCAGTTCTGTTTATTTGCTTCCGCATCGCGTCCGAGTTGTTTCTGTTGAGTTCCTGGGCTGCGATCTAAACCTTCCGGCGAGGATCATATCATTTTGGTACCCAGAACCATGTTGTGTCTTTTTTTTCCTTATATTTTGGTATTCAAAATCAGATCGTCTCTTTCTTTTCCCTTTTCTTTTGATTTAATTTCGCATCTTACCTGTTGCACTTTTTGTTTCTCTCGCGTCCTTTCTTTTATCAATTATCCATCAGTTTCCTTTCGTTTGCCCCTTCCATGAGTCAAGTCGTATTACATCTCTCTCATTTTTCCAAATTCATAAAGTGGGTCTAAAATAAAAATAAAAAAAAAACAATTAGTTTTTTTTTAATCACGTCTCATTTAATGTTATATCTTTTTTTTTTTTTTTTTTTTGTGTTCGTGGAGTTTAGTCTTGTGTTTAGTCATGTATAATTAAATTGAGTCATGTTATTCATAATTTATTTTGGTTGGTGTCTTGAGAAGAATTCGTCCTTATCAATATTTCCCATATCATAATTTTTATTTATTTTTATCTAAATAATCATATCTCATTCATATTTTCTTTATTTTTATCCATATCTAGTCAAATCTTTCCATAGTATTAAATTCTTCCTTATCTTTTATTACCTTATCTATATTTTGTCTTCTTGATTACCAAGTAATTTGGTAATTAACTTATTAAAATATTTCCTTATCCATATTTTTTTTCGATTATCATGTAATTTGGTAGTTACTTTATTCAAATCTTCCCTTATCCATATTTTTTTCTTTTTGATTACCAAGTAATTTAGTAATTACCTTATATATAAAAAAACAAGGAGAGAAAAAAAAAAGAAAAAAGAAAAGAGTTTTTTTTTAAAAAGAGAAAACATGTAAAAAAAAGGGAGAAAAAGAGAAAAAATAATCCAAAAAAAAAAGAAAAAAAAAGATTGAGAGAAAATTGTTTTGTCATAACTTTTGTTGCAGGAGTCCGATTTCATTGCAAATATACTTTTTGGAAACTTCTCGACGAGATTTACAAATAATGCGCCAAATAAGCCAACTAGGGGCGATGCAAGATGGTCAATTGAATACGGTGCAGACGAGGATTTGAGGACAAATCCTTTTGAAGAATAGGGGAATGATGGAGATCTAGTTGGCAAGATTTATCAATATATTACAAGAAGATTCATTGAAGATATGATTGAAGATTTGATTTATCTTGATAAGATTTGGTAGTAAGTTATTTAAGTAATTTTGGATTGTATGTTTTAGATATATTTTATTTCCGTAGTTTATTAGGATTTAATTTTCTTATTAGAATTAGAATTTGATTTCCTTATTGGCAAAAACTTGCGTTAGGCAGGCCTAAACCGTTTAGGCGGGTTTTATCCTACCCAAATGAGTTGACCCATCCCAAATAGGGTTTATTAATCCCAATTAGGGTATATTATATGGGTTTGGGCTTGGGTTAATGGATAAAACCCGCCTAAATCGTTTAGGCCTGCTTAACCCAAGACCTTCCCTTCCTTATTAGGATTTGAGTTTGCCTATATATAGGCCTTGTTATGGAACAAATAATTTAGTTTTTAGTTCAATAATAATTTTGTGAGTTATTTCTCAAATTCTGAAAACTCATGAATTTCTGTGGATTACCTTGAAATTCAAAATTGACTTATCAACCGGACTTTCACATTCGTTTGTGGTGTCTTCGACTATATCCTTCATTGTTGGATCAATCCGCTTCTTGGGTCGTAGGAGATTTTCAATTTGGACTACGGTACTTGAAGGCTTTCGAATCCAAAGGTGTTGGATCTTTCCATTGTATCAGTTTCATCAGTTTTGCATTGATAGTTCTTCAGTTTCTTGGGGCTTATATGAGATTTATCTGGAATACATTATTTGAAGGGTCGATATTTCTTCAGCTTCTTGGGGTGTATATGAGATTTGTCTGGAATACGTCATTTGAAGGGTCGAATTAGAAGTGCTAGACTTCTATCCTATCGTTGTTTTTTTATTTCAGTTCTGTTTATCTGCTTCTGCGTCGCGTCTGAGTCGTTTCTTTTGAGTTCTTGGGCTGCGATCTAAACCTTCCGGCGATGATCACATCAGAAGATGAGATCAACGGTTGGGATGATGCGACGATTGAAATCGTCTGAGATTGATTTGACCTCGAGAGGTGCCCTTACACGTGGCAATTTTGGATTTATTTACGTCTGTTTGGCATTAAATGTGTTGTACAAAATCCGATAATCTTTGGATTTTGGAATCCCGCCCTTGGAACTTCCAAAACTAAGAGATGGAATTCAGTTTAATTCTGTGTTTGTTTTGTTTTTTTAAAAAATATATAATCCCCCTTTTTTGTTATGATTAAGTCAGTTTGGGAATGGTTTTACTTCTACATTTTAAATATGATGAAACAGGAGATACCCTTGTTTTGGCGAGTCATGCAGAGTTAGTGTTATGGATCCATACTTTAGGAATCCATACTTGCTTCACCTTATATCTAGGTTTTGTACATCCCTCTACCAATCTCTTCCTTTTCAAATGATTCAATCTATTTGCGTGCATGTTAGGCAAGAGAAGGTGAGTGTATGAAACCTGACCTAAAACTAAGTTTCTTAAACCTGAGTATCTAGGAACTAACTTCCTTGAAACTGAGTATCGGTTAGGTTCTCGGAAACTTGGTCCAGAGTATTTAGTCTCTGTAATCCTAAAGTTAGAATGAAGGTTGGACTGAGACCTCGTATAGATGTTCTTTCTATACGAATAAGTTCTGTTCTCATGAGTTGAGAACCTCGGATTCCTAGAGTCCGGAAATAAAATAGACTTTCTATAGAGTTCTATTTTAACTATCGAAGTAGGTTTTCTAAAGTTATGAGCATGTCGCTTACCCCACTTCCTAGGTATGATGGCTTCATCTCAAGTTTGTTTGACCTAAAAGTCAAATATTTTCTATGCTTGGGTGTTGAAGTCAGTTTTGAAACTGACTGTCCCCTTATTTCTTGATCAGCCTCAGAGGAGTTTTTGTCCATACTGACTACTCCTTTACCTAATAGCTTCACTTCTAAACTGAAATTCTTCTTAAAGTGATGATTCGAGACATTCCAAGTTTCGGAAGTAGAAGTCAATATTCTCTGTAAATCCTAATCATGGCCTATCAGAGGAGTGTCTGTGTAAACTTAAAGCTTCTGAAACTTTGCTAGTACTAGAGTAGAGTGAACAAATAAGTTTTTGATCACTAGCAATTTTCAGTATATGAGATGCACATTCTTCATAAATATATTTAAACGATTCAAGTAACATAAAATGTTCTTCTCTAAGTTTAGCTAAGTCTTCAATTACTGACTTTAATCCTTGGATCTCTTCAGTCAGTTTTGAAACTTTCAGTTTCAGTGAAGCATTTTCACATGCCAAGACATTTTTTGACTCATAAATTTTAGCAAATTCTCTATTCAAAGTTTCAAGAGTAACATCCTCTAAATCGGAGCAATAGGATTCAAAGTTATCTTCTATGAATGCTATAGGAATATAAACTGAATTAGAAATGTGTACCGGAGTATTAGACTCTTTTTCAGTTTCTTCCTCTTCTCCAAGCTTTGCCATCAGCACCAGGAAGGCTTCTTCCACCGCCTTATCGTCTGATGTGAAGTAGTCATCGTCATTGTCTGGATGTGTGTCGACACTTCGCACTACTTCATTTCTGTTCGTCATTTGAATATCCCACTCGTGGGCTTGAAGCTGGGCGAACATGTCCTTGGTTGTGATTTGGGAGAGATCCTTCTCCTTCAAGCTGGTAGCTTTGACGAACCAATCATCCTTGGGTATCTTGGAGATAATTTTTGCATTCATATCAGCAATTTCATATGTTCTCTCCAAGTTTTTCAGCTCGCAGATAATAGCATTGAATCTTTCTTCCATTGATTTGACATTTTCACCATGAAGCATTTGAAGAGATTCATACTTATCCACACAGTTTTGAAGCTTATTTCGCTTGATCTGAGCTGTTTATTGACTAAGTGAGCTAAGAAATTCCCACATCTTTTTGGCATTGTTGTGCTCTAAGGCTTCAACAACCAGTGGCATTGGTAAGGATTGTAAGATGAGCTCCATGACCATTGCATCCAGCTGAAAACGAACTCTGTCGTCATTTGTCCATTCTGTATAAGGCTTCTCCACTATCTCCTGACCTTCTGCTCCTCCGAGCTGAGTATTCACCTTAGTGATCTTTATTGGCCCGGTAGATAGAACCTCTGCCATTTCTGGATGGATATTCTTCAGTATGATCAACAAGCGTTTCTTCCATATCTCAAAATCTTCTGATGAGTACTTTGGAAGCTTTGTGATTTGAGCCATCTCTGTGTACCTAAGATTAAACACACAAAACAGAGACCAGGTGCAGAAAAACAAAGATCTGGTCATAATTAACCCAACATAATCGTAGTCTGCAAAAACCTTGGCGCGTGATACCACTTGTTGGTCCCGAAATCATAGTGCAATTTTGTGCAGCGAAAGGTTTTGTGTAAACAGCGGAAGTAAAGACAAGCACAAGCACTGTTTCGTTCGAACAGGGTAAAGTCAGTTTTGTGTGTAGTCAGTTTAAGCTTAAGTCTCTGTTTAGTCTTAAGTCAGTTTCACAGTTTATACTCTTCAATACTTGGACAAAAATCGAAGGTTTTAATAGTCAGTTTGTGAAACATAAAAACAGAGCAAGTATAAAGAAAGCAGTAAAGCAACACACAAAGATTTATACTGGTTCGGATTTCAATATCCTACATCCACTCTTCAGACCCAAGGTCTGGATAATTTACTAAGTAAATACAAGTCTCCTTACGATCTATACACAATTCGTGGCACCTCCATCCTCCGGTCAGCTGTGGCACTCGCCTAGGAACTACTTGTAGACTCAGTCTTCAGGTTGAAGTGGGGACGCACCCCACAGCCTCCTTCCTGGTGGGTGGATGTTTACTAATTCTTCCCAGAATGGTTGGATGTTTAAAGGTTCTTCCCAGAACACAGGTGGCTGGCATACGCCCATGAGAATCAGACGTTAGACTCATGGATTATATTGTCCAATCGTAGCTCATGCTTTAGGTCTCCTTTCTGCTCTGCCCATTGTTAGTGTACTATACACTAACTTTATGTCAAACTCCTTTGCAGTCCGAGGAACCCAGTTTGTATAACCTCGTACTGACTTAGGCATTTACAAATGCCTGAGTCTAACTGAGGCTTCCTATACTGACTTCTGAGAGTCAGTACAACTTAGCCCTCATACTGACTTCCCACGGTCAGTATGGTAAATCCTCATACTGACTTTCCATAGTCAGTATGTGAAACGTCCTCATACCGATTTATCCGGATCAGTATGGAAATCCCTTAAACTGACTTCTCCTTAGTCAGTTTGGGAAAACCCTCATACTGACTTCTCCTTGTCAGTATGGATAGACCTAAAACTGAGTGCTCCTACTCAGTTTTCGGTTAAGGCTAGGCGTGATGATAGTCAATTCTCGAGCATTCTCCATTGCTCAATCTTCAGCCTAAGTTCTATTACAACTCGATCGATCCTATACAAGGATTGCAGTTTAAAACTCTATAAACTGGAAAAACTGACTAAGATAACTTATATTTTTTGACCCACCAAAACATCAAAAGTAAGGAAGGATTTCTCTAACAAAAATCATAACACCTAGTTATAATAACAATGTTAAATACATTTAAAACAATTGATATTTAATTCGATAATAAAGTAAAAATTATAATAGTTGGAATATAAATTAAATATAATCAATCGAGTTGTAATTATAAGTAGTGTTGGGTCTCAGATTACCAGTTAGTACGCAGCGGAAGTCTTATGTGTGTGATGTGACCCAACTAACTCTTACTCAAGTTAGTTCGAACTCTAAAAGTTGGTTAAAGTCTTGAAGTATTACTTAACCAAATTTAAGAAATACACCAACAACTTGTGACTTGTTGGGTTTCAAATGAGCAAACAAGTTAAGAACATAAAGCAGTAAAAGGAGAAAAAATATTTATAATGATTCGGATGCTACATGATCCTACGCCCACTTACCGATCGCCAGATGAATCAAAAATTACTAGAATAGATTTACAAGGTGATATAACTGGTATGTAGCAGTTGAAAAAAGCTCCTATGTCCTCCGATTGTAATCGCACCCAGCTAGTCGATGTAGTAGCTGAACTATTCAGATCTGGTGAAGGCTTTATCACGAGCGGATCGCTAGGCCCACCAACTAGATGGTATGAGTTTAGTTTCTTACAAAATGTTGATGATGGTAGTGTTGGTTTTGAAGTAAACCTTAGTTTCAGAAAGGAGTTGAGAAACCTGCCTCGTATTCAACTTAAGAAGTAATTTTTGTAGGGATTAATGTTGTGAACTGAATCATAAATCCACTAATCAGGACCGTTCAAGGGTGTAAAAATAATTACCATTCGATTAAATAACATATGCATGCTCCTATGAACTTAATGCAGTAGATCTAGGATTACCTCAACTCCGTAGGGTTTGAATCCAAGTCGAGTTGAATCTAAATCGATCCCACCACACGTTTCAATTAAATATGTGAAAAGAGAATTAAATAATCTAGAATTTAATTCAAGATTTAATTGAAACAAAGAAGAATAGAATCCTGTGGTCCTTCAGATCAGATCTGTGTACCTTTGTTTTTCCAATCCGGCTACTGGTTAGGATTTCGCAGGATTGCACTGCACGAGGCATAGTTGAATTTCTAGTTCTCTCTCTGCAGTTGGCTGATGGATTTATATATTGAATGCATTATGATTGATATATTATGAACATGGTATATGATTAATATACTGATAATCATTATTGTATTATCATTTCCTGTCTTAATTAACAAACACGTATCACAAACGACTCTATTATCTTATCTCGTCGATAGAGAGATCATACAGTGTGTTGTAGATTACATAAAATGTATAGATCGTTTGACCTAGCGAGATATAAATGATTATCACAATTGAGACAGTGCTAGGATAGAGTGTCGATTTAGGCCATAGCGCATTCAGTAATTAGTGGCTTATCTTGGCCACTATATGTGCCTATATGTTTGTTACGTATTGATATGACCTAACTGAGGTCAATTTTTTTATCTGACATTAAAAGAATCTTGATCTCAATGGATTGATAATATCTTAAGCCTAATGAAATTTCAAGAGGTGTACACAAGTTCGCATATCACAAAATGCTATGATGGAGAGCTTTGCATGTACTTGTATATCTAATATCTACATAAATTTAAAATATTTGTATTAATTGTAACTCATAAATTTAAAATATTTATAATGAAACTCAAAATTTACTTTATGAAAAAACAATTAAATTTTATAATAGCAAAAATAACTTGTTCCCGTAGAGGAGGAGAATCAGTTCACAGTCACTTCGAAGATCTGAGCTCTGGAGGAGAATCCCTAACAATCGCTCGAAAGTTTGCGCTCTCTCTTTCATGGCTCCCGCCGCTCCCAAATCCGGTGATGTGATTTTTGCTAGTGTAGATCGCGTCGTAAGTATTATTTATCAACATAATCAACGCCGTTTCCGCTTCTCCCGAATACTTTAATTTATTCAATTTTGGTTAATTTTGCTGTGTTCTATGTATCGGGGGATTTTATGTGTAGAACGCAGAGCTTTTCACTCTGACCTACGGCGCTATCGTACGCCAGCTGCTCACCGATCTGGAAGAGGTGGACGAGGTCAACAAGCAGCTCGATCAAATGTAACTGATTTGTCATTTTTCTCAGAACATTTTAAAAATGTTTGATGATTTTGTTTTATTTATTTTTATTTGTGGTTAATATGCTATTTTATTTTTGAATCTCTGTTGGTTTGGGGCTAAATTCCTCCGTATGAGTTGTTCTTCTCAGGGGTTATAATATCGGCGTTCGTCTGGTTGATGAATTTCTCGCAAAATCAAATGTGTCGAGGTGTGTGGATTTCAGGGAAACAGCTGAAGTCATTGCCAAGGTCTTATCCTGCACTCTTGTCTTCGTAGTTTCAGCAGTTGATTGTGTTATTGAATCAAGGTATTGGTGCATTTCCTGAGTTAAGGACTATATGATTTACCTCTAAATACTTTTAGGAAACCCAAATGCATTTTTTGCTGATGGGAGTCGTGATGGCTAGAGTAACAAGAAAACTTGAAATTAAGCACTTCTGTTGTTCTCTGGTTCAACCTAGTTAGAATGTTAATAAAAAATCCATAGACTTTTGATACTAACTGAAACTATCATACAAACAAGCACCAAAAGAGGATGAAATGTTTCTATTGTTGAAAAAGTGCTGGTGCCCGACTAGTAAAAAGCAAATGATAGAAGTCCACTCAAAGGATTATTCATTATAGTCATTGTTGTGTGTGCTAATTCAAGAAGCTCCTGAAGTGATTTGCAATTGCTACAACTAATAAGTTTGTAACTCTTGGCAAACAAAACAAGTACCATTTGCAAATAAGATAAACAATAGACCACCATGTAGGACTGTACTCTCTGAAACCATTTTCTTGAGTTCGATGTCTTTCAATTTAATTCTTTCATTGTTGAACTATGACACAATTCCTCAATGCCCTTAACAGCCAAGCTAATTCATTAAGTCCACTAGAACTCGGTACTTCGCTGTTTGTAAGTAAATATCAGGATATAGAAATACAAATCTGATTCTTTGCCAGTCAGAGTTTGCTTCAATGAGTTCATGATGTTAGATCAATGCAACACTTTTATTGTCAAGCACTTCTGAAGTATGGCTGCTTTGTATTGTTTATTTGGTGACATGGATCAGTACTTTATAATCTCCATTTTCTCTCAATCTTTGCAGCTAACTGTAACATCCTCTTAGGTTTTCAAACTATGAGACTAGATGGGATGCATCTCATTGAAAGGCTAATAAAAATCTTCTACTAAGGCTCTTAGTTTATCTCAATCTGAATTGTCCAGCTCAACCCCCAATGTGCAACTCCGAAACTTTCTGTAGATTCTGATCAGTCTCTTAAGAATTCCCAGGCAATGACTTCACTATGAATTTATCCACACTCTTGGGGACACCCTGGAGTATATTCATGTTCTCACTAATAGACAAATGGAGGAATGCCACTTCGATGCTGAACTTTGAGTTGTAAACTGGGGTTGAACAAGTGTTATCATCAATGACTGACAAATTACTTTTTTGCATATAATATTAGTGCTAAAGGCTTATGCTAAACAATATCAGAAGTATAACTCGTGAATCTTTAAAGCTCTCCTTATGGACTCATGGGATGAAGTATAGTTCTGCCAGTCTACAGTTTCAAGTTGGTGATTGTTCATACTTTAAATATTTTCACCTACAGGTCGGTTTCAAAATGTTCCTAGGAGTCACTGCTTCTGTTACTAACTGGGATGCAGAAGGGACAACCTGTAGTCTGATTTTGGAAGATAATCCTTTGGTAGACTTTGTTGAGCTTCCTGATACCTGCCAAGGTCTTCACTATTGCAATATTCTAAGTGGAGTTGTCAGAGGGGCTCTTGAGATGGTGAGGTTTTTACTCTCTATAAACATCCTATCCATCATAGATAGAATGCTATCTTCTGTGATTGTTTTGCAAGAATGACTAAGAGAGCATAATATCGCCCCACCAAAAGAAAAGATAGTGTTTGAATGTTTTACATTCTTAATAGTCCTTATTGGCATATTGGAGTTCTTATTCATGATAAAAGTCTCAAAAAGTTTTATGATTTCATTATCAATTGAGTTGTGAGCTAATAAACTTCTTAGTATTGGATTATATTCAATTTCCTTCAGATGCAAGAAGCTCTTTTTTTTGTCCGATCATCAAATGACTATATCACTTTGAAACTACAATAACGCCTTCAAAGCTAAAAAAATTTTCCACCTAAAGAGATGCAGAAGTAGATTTATATTAAGTTTCCTTCTATGATCGATAAACACTAGTTGTCTCTTCTATCTTATTTAAAGCTCAGACTAGCACTTCTTGAATTTTTTAGCTCTAATTGCAACTAATTAAGCTGAGGAAGTAGAGAAAAAACATGATAAACCTACAGGAGGTTGAATGTAAATATTGGATCAGTCTTGTTTAGTGAGATGACCTACTTCAAACTGCTCTGTTGTCTGTTTCATTTCCCCTTTTTTTTTTGGTTCCCTTTTCTCCCGCCTTCTCAATGTGGTCCTTAGTGTTGGTAAACTAGCAACAGTTAATGAGATGAGCATAGTCAGGCACCATAAACTCTCTAATATTACAGCATTGTTAGAATGGCCATTTATAATATATATCCCCTTGTTCAGGTGTCAATGAAAACGGAGGTCACATGGCTGCGTGACATGCTTAGAGGAGATGATGTTTTTGAGTTGCAGGTGAAACTTCTGAAGCAAGTTCCTGAGGAGTACCCTTACAAAGATGACGAGTAAACTTGCTGCTGTTCTTGAGTTTATATTATAGTCTACTATCCCTGTAACATCACTCTTCATTTGGATATTTTGTACTACTTCTCCGTCTACTACCCCTTGCTATTAATTTTACATCAAAAAAAGGAGGAATTTATTAATATACTTTTGTTTCCTCCCTGCTGGTTAAATACCTGTTGTTCTTGAATGTGGATTTGGTGCCTTGATTTACAGGTTACAAACCCTCGTTCGCTTCTAAGTGAGGTTTTTCTTTTTGGTGTGGCCTACTAACTTTCACAAACATTAATTCAGTTACCAACTTCAAATCTTGATATCATCTCTATATTCCTTTGCTACCTACAATTCACATTCACAAAACATGCTCCCACAAAATCACACATCCTGCCTGATCTTGGCATATATAAAGTTGATGAGGCGATTTCACTTTCTACATCTATGATAATTATAATTTGCAGAATCATTTGGATAGATTGGAATGAACAGATCCTAGAGATATAGATTACAGCAAAATTGGATCTTCATCATGAAAAGATTAAAAAATAGGATCTTCGTCTTCCTCGTCAAGAAAGTCATCTCGAATACGCAAACCGATTCGCAGCAGAATGTTATAATCTGGATATCCTGGCAGACCAGCCCAGCTTGCTCTATTGTCCATCTCAACAGTCCGCTCCATCTGCATACAATGCAAACCATTGACTTATGCATATGCAATAATTCAATACAAAAGTATAAAGTTAAAACTCAATACAGAATCAACAAACAAATCTACCTTTTCTAGATTCATCCTCTCTCTTACACGACGCATCTTCAAGTCATCCTGCTCTCTCCTTCGAGATGCAGCTTCAAGAGCTTTAATCTGTGCTTCAATCCTCGCTTTCTCTGCAACACAACAGATGAGCAGATGAACTGAGAAAATATGGACCATGCAAAGAAATACAAACTAAAATGTAAAATTTTACAGACGAAGATCACAACTGCATGATAATCTATGCAGTCATAAAGAAATGCAAGCGCAAAATATTGTTTGGTCGATAAAATAATTGATAGTTTGATACCTTTTAGCTGTTCCTTCTCTTGTCGTTGTCTTTCCTGTTCTACCTTTGAAAGATTAGGCTTCTCACCCTAGAAGAGTATTGACACAATTCAGCAACAATAAGCAATTCTGCTCATACTAACCAGACCATACAATATGAGAAGAAGGAGAAGAATCATTACATGATCTAGAAGTGCTACCTGGATAGCTTTGGAGATGGTATCTGCAAAGCGACTCTTAAGCATTGCCACCCGCAAAGCCTTTCTTGGTGACATTTGAACATCATGCCCCCAGCCTATTGAAGAGTAAAAGAATTCACTTTCCAATCAAAAATGAAAAGTAAAAAACTATGACAATCATGCTCACACCTGCAAACACGAAATGCTGAAGATATGATTAAAAATATCTATTTTTGTACAAGCCAAGTAGCCAACAACCCATTTTCTAGGAGAAGGGTGAGCTTAATTCTCAGATACTGGCTTCAAATAGTACATGGTATACTATAATAAGTCCACTAGATTTTGTAAAACTCTTAGTTAATGAGAGAAGCCTTAAACATGAACAGAATCCAGATATCATAAGTTAAAATTTGTGTTACCTACCCAGACCAATTTAAATAATGTAGTATTATTTCATATACCTCATGTTATATAATTTTTTCAGTCCCCTTTTACTTTATTCTTCACCTAACCAGTTTGTCAAAATTGTGACAATGATGATAATAATTTTGCAGAAGCACCATCTGTGTGGTACTGAAAAATAAGAGTAAGCTAACCTTCAAAAGATGCAGGAGTTGAAGCAGGTGTTGAACGAGAACTTTTTTCTTCACTGTGAACAACTCTAGGACCTTGAGAGTCATTTGAAGCACATCAAATCTCAAATAATAAAAATCATCGGAAGGTGAGCATGATCTATTGTGATAAAAAGACTCACAATCCAAATCTAGAGCAAAGCTTTTTGCATGAGATGTTGAAGTACCTTTGTCCTCACAATCCTGACATTCAAACAAAAGTCCCACATATCAAATCAATTAGGCACTGATTTCAACACAATATTATTCCAAAGGAACCAAAAGAGGCATTAATAATTGATCCCTTACTCACAAGTTTAGGATAAGAAGTTTGAGCAGCAACACTTCTAAGACAATGGCATGTCCCAGTCACACACAAAGAGCATTTAGCTTCTGCAGAATCAACAGATCGTCTGGGATTGGCAGATGGGGAGGCATCTAGATTACAATGCCCGGTGGAGTTATACCATTGGTTAATTTAGATCCTAAAAAATCCAGAAAGTAAACAGCAGAAAGAAACATTTTTGCCACGAACCATGTTCAACAGTTTTAACCAATGATGAGCACCCATTTAGTGCTATTTTTTCGGGCTTGACCTGTTCACAAGAACAAAGAACTAAGGTACTGCCATGTCAAAACTCTAACTCATATTTAATACATATGCAAATGTATGCCAATTTAATAAATACACAAAAACACAGGAAGCACAATATCTTGCTGATTGCGAACCCAGAATAAATGTGATCAGTGAATGAAATTATACTTACTTGCACAAGCTCTGGTCTAGACTTCCGTCTTTTCTCAAGTGATGTTGGACTCTTGGCGCCAATTTTTTTATGCATGGGAGGTTTGGTAACACCGACTGGTTTCATAACTTGGCAACTATTTTCTACGACTGGCTTGGTCCCTTGGACATTATTTCCAGCACAATTGACAACATTGGTTCCTTCATCATTCTTGTTTGCAAGCTTCAGTTTTTCCTCCAATAATTTCCACCTCCTGCTGAATTTAGCGTCCAATATATCCGCCATGCGATAAACATCGTGTGAAGGACCATTATATGACTTTGCATTTTCAAAAGTCAGTTTCACATCATCAGCAAATTCCATGGCATAAGAGTATATGTTTCTCTCCAGTTTATGCCTTATAGTTCCCAAATCCATTGGGTTCTTTATAATCTGGAAATAATCAGGAATTTTCAGTTTCACTGGATCAACTGGATGACTGAATACCCACCCAAAACTATGAGTCATCAGTTCTTTCAAAATCTTACTGCACTCCCTTTTCAAATTGGAGTCCATCTTGTGCCGTTTCATTCTTTGACCAATAGACATTTCTGGCTTCCACTTTCCAGAGTTCACTGGCATAGATGGCTTCATCAAAACATTTGCCTCAGGACTCTTGCTTTTACTAATGGAGACTCCGTCTATTTGCACAACAGAGCTTCCATGCACTGTATCTTCTGAAAGGACCTTCTGCTTTTTCCACTTCTGACTGTCAAAAGACACTTCTTGCCTCCGCTTGCCAGAGTTCACAGTCCTAAATGGCTTCTCCAGAACTTTTGCATCAGAACGTTTACTTCCACCAACAGATACTTGGTGTCTATGCCCATCAATGCTTTCAAGTGAATTATCTTCAGAAACATTCCATATTCCTTTGGTAGTCACTTTAAACTTCAATGTACAACGAATTGTTTTGCTCTCAGAAACCATGTTTGGAAATTGCTTGGGGAAGTAAGACAGGGTTTCAACTTGATTCTCAGAAACCATATTTGTTAGCTTCAATGATGACACTGGACAAATAAACAATAAAACAATCATGATGAATCAAACTTAATATGATGTGGCATGAAGAAATATCAATATCAGAAATCCACAACCCATAATTGAAATTCCATGAGAGCACGAAAGTGTACTATATGATGATTCAGCCATCAAACAAAAAGATTCAATGTATATTATTGAAATCTTCACTTATATATTCAATTCCAAAAAAAGAAAGATCACTAAGCGCATGCAATAAAAAATCTAATAGTGAAAAACCATACAATACGATCATATAAAGACTTCAGAAGAAAATATTAGGGTTAAAAAATATTACCAAAAACGGACGGCGAGAAACAAGGGTTATACCTTTCTTGATCTTCTAACTACTATACGCAGGGGAGAAGAATCGTAACACAAAAAATTGGCAACGCAGTCGTAATTCAAAAACCCTATATCTCAAAGGACACACAGAAACGCAGCCAACTAAATTCAAAACCCACGTACACAAAATTAAAACATTTAAGAACCAGAAACAAACCCAAAAAAAAATTCCCGCCTGGATTAAAATAGAAGAACTGAGAGTAGAGAGAATCTAACTTCAACAAAGTGCAATTGGAGTTGAGATTCTGGACTGAATGATCGTACCGCCGAAGAGTTTGGAAGAATCGTTGGAGACGAAGAGGAGAGAACTACCGCAGACCGAAGGCCGCGGTAGGGGTTTTTGCCTAAAATCTTATTTCTGAGTCGAAACTTCCTTCTTCGATAGCAATATTATATTATTAAGATATAAAATAAAATCGGAAGATAATATGGTAAGTTTCAGTCATATTAAATGTTCCTTAATTAAAATTTAAAATAAAATCGGAAGGCTGATATGGTAAGTTTCAGTCATATTAAATGTTCCTTAATTAAAATTTTTAGTTAATTAATTATGAAGGGAAAAATCTCATGCATAATATGAAAATTGTATTATAACAAGTTATACTACTTTATTATATAGGGTTAATTGCAAATTTTAACATTTTTTTTTCTTATTTTGCAATTATAACATACTTCTCAAATATTTGCAAATATCACATAATTTTTTTTTTATTTTTTGTAATTATAACATGCTTCTCGAATATTTGCAAATATAACATAAAACTTTTGAATTTTTGTAATTATAACACAAAATCTAAAATATTCGTATTTATAACAAAATTAAAAATTATAGTTATATTTTTGCATATATGAGAATATGTTGTCTCATTTATAGACTGGGTTGGCCACATACACGCCACATCTTCGAATTAATGACTTTAAGATGATAATATATTTGTTTTATTTGCCAAAAATAAATTAACAACTCATATTTATTTAATCATCTAAAAAAATTAATATTAATTTTCTATTGAAGTATATATTGAGGAAAGATAAATTGAATATTCATCAATGAATCTATTTTTTAAAAGTTCATTAATTAATTTGATGTATATTGTGTTAGTTTCAAAATTAAAAGATTAAACATAGGAAATACAGGAATAAACTACATAATCACCAAAAAAAAAAATGGTCATAATAATTCAAGTGTAAAATAAATAAGAAACAATCAATCACAAAACTTAATTTTTAATTTATAATTTTTGGAATAAAATACTCCCTCCGTCCCATAACATTAGTCCTATTTTCCATTTTCGTTTGTCCCAAACATTAGTCCTCTTTCCTAAAATGGAAAATTAATACACACTCACTAATAAAATATTAATTTCCTCTATCTCTACTCGCATTGCTATCTGTGCCGGAATGAAACAAGACTAATGTTATGAGACGGAGGGAGTATATTTTTGTTATATTTGCAAACATTTAAAATTTTGTGTTATAATTGCAAAAACTGAAGTGTTTTATGTCATAATTGTAAAAAATTGAAAAGTATGTTATAATTCAAAAAACTATGAAAAGTTGTGTTAAAAACCGAAATTAACCCTATTATATATTGTTATATATTTGAGAAAAAATGTTTCTTCCAAATCAATTTTTTTAGTAATTATCAGATCTTCATATTATCTTAAATTGTACGTTGGGAATTTAGGTTATAAATTTCCTTATCTTTTATATTTTAATGTGTCAACCATGTATAGTAATCACCTTAGGATGTTTATCAAATTGTAAAGAAGTTGATCAAGACAAATTGGGCTTGCGATCGAAGCCACCAGTTTGATCTCGTGAAGACAAGAAGAGATCAGACTCGGGCATGAACTCTGACAGACTGATTGGTTCGTCAAAACAACCAATCTGAAAAGAAGGATCTATCCCTGATCTCAATGAAGAAGTTGTTCGCCCAACTTCAAGCTCATGAATGTAGGGCTGACAATTTGTGCGTGTTGGATCGTTATCGTGTTGTGTCATGTCGTGTCGTGTTCGTGCTTATTATTATCGTGCGTGTTCGTGTCGTGTTATCGTGTCATATTAAAAAAAATTAGTCCCTTGTGTAAAACTGGCAATTTTAGTAAGGTTAATTTTTATCGTGTCGGGTCGTTTTCGTGTCGTGTCATTATCATGTTTAAGCTTAACGGGTTCGTGTCATTTTCGTGTTTGAGCTTAACAGGTTCGTGTCGTATTCGTGCTTGCTTTTATCATGCGTGTCCGTGTCGTGTTATCGCGTCGTGTCAGAAATTGCCAGTCCTACATGAATCGGACATCCAGATAGTGAACAAAAATGAAGAAGTTCGAGTTGCTAGTTCACGAAGACAGAATGCTGAAGATGCAGCATATTTCGTCAAGAAGGATGTCAGATGGAAATCAAAGAAGACATTTCACACTGACAGACCAGTCGGTCAATCCGACTTGATAAAAGTGGTACCCTCAACCTCTACCTCTTACTAGAAGGAAGGAGAGAGCTTTGTCGAAGAGCTTGAAGAACAAATGAAGAGACTTGTCAAGCTCCTGGAGAAAGCTAAGACAAAGTCAACTAGCTCACAACCTGATTGCAAAAGGTTCGTGAAGAGGGCCCCCAGGTCTTGTTTTGAGTGCAACTCCCCCAATCACCTGAAGTTCGAATGCCCGATGGCGGACAAAGAAAAAAGTGAGAGACTCAAACAAATCTCCGACCGATGAGAGTCCAAGGCGGTTGCCAAAGCGATACTGTCAAGGATGGAGGTACCTAACATACCCGACATTTATGATGAATACTACACGTCGGATGGAGAGTCATAGGAAGAAGCTCTGTAGGTGTTCATGGCTGCCATCGGAGGAGAGGACGACGCTACAGAAGCTAAATTGGCCTTAGCCACAACTGGTGATGAGGTAACCAATACTCTACCAGTTTACATTCCGTCTGCATGCCATATAGAGGAATCTGAATCATTTTGCACCGATTCAGATCATGTTTCCCTCGATCTTCTTTCCAAATAATTTTTTAAGTTTTATAAGCTAAAAAATGCTTTAGCCGGTGAAAATTCCTCGCTAGACTTCAAGTCTCAGTTTTGATAAAAGAGATTGAAAAATCTAGGTTAGCCAATGAGGAACTGGCAAAACTTAGAAACGAACACTCTACTATTCCTAAAAATTATGAAAAACTTGAACTGGAGTGCAAAACTTTGAAAAACCTTGAGCCAAAGCCATGCAAATGTTCTTTTACTAAAAGCTCAAGAGACTTAGAAGAAGTACTTAGCTTACAAAGAGACCCTAATGATAAAGCGGGTCAAGGTTTCAATGAAAATATTTTGAGCAAATCTTATTCAACTGACAGTGGGAGAAAAAATATATATTTTATCAAAGAAAACCCCAGTAATCAAACTAGGTTGAAAGGCAAAGGGGTAGCTCACAGTGCAATAGTTCAAACTGGCCAAGCTAAATGTTGATCAACCAACAATCCCAAACTGGCCGATTAGAAAGTGATAAGAAAACTAGTATATAAAGAGAAACTGGGAAAACAGTATGTCCTTAAACTAGGAAAATCGCAATCTGAGAGGAAACCAGTTCAGCCTAAGAAATTGGGAGAGAAGTATGTCCCCACTGCGAGGAAACCAGTTTGACCAGATAGGCAGCTTATTGCAAGACAGAGTCAAACAATTTGTCTGGTTATATGAATAACCAAAGACCCAAAACTACTTGAGGCCTGAGCCCAAACCTCTTTCATTTCAAAGGGTTATCCAAGGTGGGCAACGGTCATCTGGATGTAATACACAACTAGAACAAAAGTTCTGAGGTCCGATTAGGAAATCTAATTCCAAAAGGACTCCTCACACACTCACAATTTCACAATCAAATGTCATGCATTACAAGAGAAGAAAGAGAAATGTCGCAAGCAAAGAAAACTCAGTAAAATCGTCAAAGTGGTGTGAGTCCAGGTTTTCATCCACAAAGTTCTGATGTGGAAGTGGAATAAAACTAAGTTCAAGTTCTTAGTTTTTTTGAATTTTTGTAAAAACTTGTGATCTAAAGATTCTAGCAATGTTGTGACGTCATGTATCAAATGGACGCCTTGCCGTTCATTCTAATGGGGGATAAGCTCATGCCTAGTCAGCACTACTCAAGGAGTGGGAATTATTCAAATTAGAGTATGAAGAGTTCGCTGCACGTCGCATTTAATGCTTCTTCAGACGCAGAACATTAAGGTTTTGACATGTCAGTAAGCCCATGACTCGAGAATTCACATCAAGGGTCGCCAACTGTCATAAGTCTTTTCAACCCTTGATTCCCAAATTTGATTTAATCATCCTTTATATAGGGCTGATCATCACTTACTCAAAACCCTGTTGCTCTCAAGAATTACTAAAGTCTCTCACCCCCTATCGTTGAAGTCTCCTACACATAAATCACAAATCCTGAAGATTTTGATGAGACTCATCCTTGTCCAGTGCTTTGAGCTTGCAGACTATTGTATTGAAAGAAGATTCCATATTCTTGATCGTCTCTCCAGGTTGCATATGAAATGACTCATATTTGTCGACACATACTTCCAACTTGTTGTGTTTCATTTGATCGGTTTCCTGGCAGGGTGTGTCGAGGTAGCTCCAGACCTCTTTGGCATTATCAAACTGCATTACTCCCTCTTCCAGAGCGTCCGGTAGGGAAGAGAGTATGTCCTCATGAGCTACGAATCAAGGTGATTCCTTCTATTGTCTTCAAAAGTCCACTCTTCGTAAGGTTTTTCAACCGTTCTTGCACCTTCAGCTCCTAGTGGTGGTAGAGTCTTGGTGATCTTTATTGGTCCCTGTTCAAGTACATCCACCATCTCAGGATGAAAGCTCTTCAGCTGGATGGAAGATCTCTTCTCTGGGTTGTACGGAGGTAGCTTCAGCATATTCATCAGGCTTGAATATGTACCTGAGCTGATAAGATAAGACAAAAAAATGTGTGCAAGGAATGGATACCAGTCCTAAGCGACTCAAAATGACCAGCCTGGAAGGACTGACCGCTCTGATACCACTTGATGGTCCCGATTTACCAGAGTAATTGTAAATGCACAGGAAAAATAATTGATTTATAGACTTGCACTTATCAAAGCTGGTTGTGATGTGTCAACTTGGTTTGTCAAAACTTAGCTCAGGTACTTTAAGTCCAAGTATACTTAATGTTAGTTTTTTAGTATATACTTCAACACTTGAGTGTTGAGTTTTAAATTGAGGTAAGCTGACAAGTAATAGAGGAATAAATGAGGCAAATGTTATAGTGGTTCGGACACTGAAGGTCCTATGTCCACTCTTCAAACCCAAGGTCTATAAACCCACTAAGATAAGGATTACACATGTGCTCCTACAATTTATTGATGAGTTTTGTATACTGAAAGCATTTATTATAATGAGTATACACCGATTTATTTCTCCTATCTGTCAAACAATCTTACATATTTCTCCTATCTGTCAAACAATCTTACATGTATGTAACAATGTTATCCTCTTATCTCACCGATAGAGACGATCATACGGCGTGTTATAGATCGTAGAAGACAGTATGATCACTTGACCTAGTGAGACATAAACCTAATCACAGCCGAGATAGCGTATGAGGATACGTTTGTCCGGATGGCTGCGACATTGTCGGAATAAGTAGTCTGTCTTGGTTACTTGACATGCTGGTACGCAAGGGTGGCGTATTGATGGACCGCAGTGAGATGTATTCGTCTGTCTAACATCAGCGAATACAAGATCTCGTTATTGATTGAGTCCAAACCCTAACGAAGGTTCAGGGGTTTGCACGGGTTGACTGTTGCTTTGACTTGCCATGGTGGAGAGCCTGAGTAACGTGCTCGTATTTCCGCATCTTGGGTAACAACAGTTCGTGTAGTACCGCCTGAGACTGGGTTTAGGTAACCATATCCGAGTAATAGAATGGGGACATTCCCTGAGGAGCTCAATAACATTCATCGTGCCAAAGTCCTGCAGACTGATTAAGTTCAGGCACGAGTGATAAGGATTGAGTGGTACTACTCAGGTATTATAAGATATTAATTAATTGTAGTTAGAGCTTGTCAGAGGCTCCGATTAATTAATGAATGTCCGGTAACCTTAAATATGGGGATTCTCAATTAATGCAGCCCGTTCTCATAACGTGGTAATAAAGGGGTAGGTCAGTATTAATTCAGTGGTGAAAAAGAATTAATATTAATTAATTAATTATGTCCTGGGTTGTGGACATGGGAATTAATTAATTTATAGGCCCACTTTATTATTTGCATTAGGTCCCAGGACTGGCCCAAATAAATATGCTGAATTGAGCCCACTAGCCTATTAGGGATTAAACCCTGGGTCTATAAATAGACCACTCTCTCTGGAAACCCTAGCCACTTTTGAGATTATTAAAATCAGTCAAAATCCTAGGGCAGAGAGAAAGAGGGGCGACGGCTCTGTGCAAGAGGAGGAGAATTTCGGTTCTGGCCTTTTACAACTACAGATCTGTGGAATCCTCACCAGTAGCAGATTTGAACAGCATTGGGATTGACGGTCGTGTGAAGTGACACACAATTTCACGTTAAATTATCAATCCGAGTTCTTTTTCAATTCGCTCTCGTGGAAACTATTTACTCATAGGAAGGTGTATTAATAGCTAGGCAATACAATTGTCGTTAATTTTCTTTATCTATCAAGCTATGAATTGCAAACTAAACTACAAATGCACACAATCAAGCATTCCACAATTTGCAAACTTTACCAATCACTTACTTTTATCAAATGTTTGGGTAGATTAGAGTAACAAGTCCGACAATCTTAGAAGAAAGTGAGTGTTTGTAAACATCAATTGATCCAAATTAAATCAAGCTATGTTGTAAAAGGATTTTAATTCCTATGAAGTTGAGCAACCGACTCTTATATTCGCTAGTCACTTGCTACGGATAACTAGCGGTAGATGACTCTCGAAGTTGCAAACAGCTACGTTATTAACTCCGAGGCCACTCCCAACTGACCGTCGATTATTACCCTATAATCCTAGCCCCGCACATGGATTGGAACTAAAACTATATGATTATGCACTTTACACGACGATTCCGTCCGCGTATTGGCTGCAACGTTCACATCAACTACCTATAGATTGGCTATTACCTACATCTAATAGGTATGAACAAGCTCAAGTGCAAATCAAGCCTTCATAGGAAAGTAAACAAGCATAGTAGATTCAATCCATCACAATATCCATATTACAACACTCACTTAGGAATTTAGTTCATCATACCTTGAATTAGAAGCAATACAGGTTGAGAAATAAGAATTGACATTACCAAGCTTCAAGGTCAAAATTGATCTTCTACGATTGCCTTCGTTGAATCCAATCCACCTACTCTCCTTCTTCAAATTTCACCAAGACGATGGAATGTTCCTTGGTTCTCCTTGATTCAAGTGTGGAAGGAAGTGTAGAGATGAATCTAGATGGAAGTTCGTGACGGTTATTCTCAAATTGGGCAAAAGTTTTCCATTTAATTGATTTTCCCCCTTTTATAGACGAGCTAGCAAGGCCTCGGATCGCCCGAGCTGAAGTTGGCTCACCCGAGCCTCCAGAAGATCCGCAGGGAAATGGGAAGCCCGACCTGGCTCGGCCGAGCGAGGTCTCTGTTCCACGGCTCGGCCGAGCCTGCACACCGATCGATCGAGCGAGCTCTTTGTCGGGCAGCTCGGCCGAGCCTGCACACCGCTCGGCCGGGCAACTCCTTCAAGCTCCCGAAACTCCTCTTTTTGCACCGCTCAGGCGAACTTAGCCTCCTCGGACTTCATACTTGGACGATTTTCCTCCAAAACTCTCCAAAATACGCTATATTATGCTCAAAATGTATCCTACATCATTTCAAACACGAAAACACAAAAACAAGACAAAAGAATGACAAAAACATATGATATGAGGGTAAAATGGCCACAAACATGCTCGCTCACACATCGAAAAATAGGTCATTTTACACACATATCATAATCCCCCAAATTTGAACCTTTGATTGTCCTCAATCAAAACAAAGTAAAGCAATCAATAAACCTCATCAAACAACCTCATAGCTCATCATAGTCATCTTGGCATGCTCTTATCGAACGAGATTATCACCTAACTTTGTGACACAATTAATGCCAACGACTCAAACCACTCATCAATATTGGATAAAGAAATGAAAGCACTCTCTTACGTGTTTAGGGTTTGATGAATTCACTCATTCACAAGATATCGAGCACAATTTCCATATGTTTGAAACAATTCTCACCACTATACTACAACGAGTTGGCTCCTAAAATTAAAAAGGTCTTTATTTTTTGTTATAACGTGGCTTACTAAAAGGTAGGTGGTTTTGGGCTAAAGTGACGAACTTCTCCAAATCCCAAAACCCCTAAACTTATTCTCTTCAATCCACTTCTAACCTTGAGGCTTTTCAATCACAACTCTCATAAAGTTTTTTCTTCCTTCCTTTCTTTTTCTTTTCTTTCTTTTCTCATTTTCTTTTTCTAGCACCCTCATTTTTTCATTCATGGTGCTTTTCTTTCTTTTTTTTTTCTTTTTAAGTACCCAAATTTTTGTTGGTACCCATTTTACTAGGATTCAAATCAATCCTACACTCAATACTTTTATTGCCTCAAATCACAACTTAAGGATTTCCAAACGATTCCCATCCTAACTCTCATCTCCGTATTCACCCTCATACGCTCATTCCCCCCAAGTTTTGTCCTAATATTTTCAAAGAAAATTCTCCATTTAAGCACAATCACGGGAAACAAGGGTATGAACGGCAAAATTATGATATCAACAACCTTATACTTCCAAAGTGAAAGGAGGAACTAAGAATCGATGGCCCAAGATCATTTTTTAGTTACCAAACTCATGCCCAATAGAAAGAGAATATATTCAAGTTCTAGATTTTGTGCTCTCAAACTTGCCACTCACAATAAAAAAGAATATGACAATATCAAGGCTAAAAAACTCTCGGCTTTTGTCAAGTCCTAGGCATTAACCTCGCACAAAACTCGGCAATTCAAAAGTTCAATTTAAGCACACCTTAACACTAGATTATGCCCTATCATTGGTCGAAGCAAATTTTAGCCTTACAAAGTAGATCATGATTCAAATCTCCAATTCGCATTTGGGTTCATCATGCACACACGACAAGCACACAACAACCTAACTAACATTCTACATGGCAACACAATTCAATTGAAACTAAATGGTAAGAGGAACGATAGAAAGCGTTACCCATCGGTAGACACGATCACCGCTCTCCATTCCTTATTTGCACCAACTAAACAACAATACAACACCACCAAACAATTTGAGCATAATAAAACCAATAAAGCTCTCATGTCCACCATATCTTATCACAAACCAATCTTTCAAAAAAAATTAACACATTAATCCACTAGCACCACCATTCATTCCATACCATTATACATCCACATACCAAAACCAAATAGAAAGAATTAAACACATGCAAGCTCGTCGTGATTCATCAAAACATTCCATAAAAATAAAAGCAAATCAATCAACATCCATCCTCACAAGAGTATATCAATATCGAATTACAACCATATCAAAGATCAATGTTATTCAAATTCAACAACTAAATCTAAACTAGACTAAAGATAAGGATAGAGATAAGAGAAGTGAACCAGAAGAGAGCACCGGATACCGACCACTCCCCCCAAACTTAGTCAAGTGAGACTAAGTTTGTAAAAAGGTACCCGGTGCGCTCGCACTTTCGTTAGTCTGCTGGGTCCTGTGGTTGTTGGTCGAGCAAAGAAATTTCCAAAACTGTACGGGGACCATCATTCACATAGTACGGTTTAGCTCGATACCCATTAACCTTAAAGGACGGTCCATTATCCCGTGTTAATTCCAAAGTGCCATTATCAAAAACTTGCTTTACCACAAAAGGTCCTGACCATATTGAACGAAACTTGCCAGGCATCAACTTAAGCCGAGAATTAAAGAGGAGCACCAAATCACCAGGATTAAAAGTCTTACCACGTATATGCATATCATGAAACCTCTTGGTCCGCTCCTTATAAATCTTTGAATTTTCATACGCCTAATTGCGAAACTCATCCATCGCATTTAAATGTAAAGCTCGGTCCCCTTGGGCTTTCCTCCAATCAACATTAACAATCTTTAAGGCCCAATAAGCCTTGTGCTCCAATTCCACCGGTAAGTGACACGACTTCCCAAATACCAATTGGTAAGAAGACATTCGAATCGGAGTTTTGAAAGCCGTACGATATGCCCATAAGGCATCATCCAACTGCTTTGACCAATCCTTCCTAGAAGCAACAGTTTTTTCCAAAATAGACTTAATTTCCCTATTGGCAAGCTCCGTCTGCCCATTAGCTTGAGGGTGATAAGGAGTAGTTATTCTGTGCTTAACTCCATATCTTGCCAATAAATTCTCCAAACATTTTATTGCAAAAGTGGATGCCCCCATCACTAGTTAAAGCTCTAGGAATTCCAAAACGGGTTACCAAACCTTGCAAAAATTTCATCACAACTTTAACATCATTAGTAACCGTTGAAATAGCTTCCACCCAACGGGAAACATAGTCCACTGCAAGAAGAATGTATTGATAACCACAGGATGAGTGAAAAGGTGCCATAAAGTCAATTCCCCATACATCGAATAAATCTACTTCAATAAAGAGTTTAGAAGGCATTTCATCTCGACGAGTAATCGACCCTATTTTCTGACATCTATCACATGCTTTGACAAAGTTCATGCAGTCACGGTAAATAGAAGTCCAATAAAAACCACATGATAATACCTTCAACGCCGTTCTATTAGCTGCAAAGTGACCTCCACTCTCAGAAGCATGACATTCTTCTATTATCCGTCGCCACTCCCCTTGGTGCACACATCATCAAATGACACCATCTGCACACCTTCGAAACAAGAAAGGTTCCTCCCAATAATAAAATCTCACATCCTTAAGGAATTTCTTCCTTTGATTGTACTTCAAATCAGGAGGAAACACTCCCGCAACAAGAAAATTAGAAAAATCAGCATTCCATGGGGTGTTATAAGCAACATAAAAGACTTGTTCATCTGGAAAGGAATCATTGATACAAAGTTTAGTGTCATCTCCCCTTACAGGTTCCTCTAACCTAGAAAAATGATCAGCTATCACATTCTCACACCCCTTCCTATCTCTTATTTCAATGTCAAATTCTTGCAACAAAAGAATCCATCTGATAAGCCTAGGTTTTGCATCCGGTTTTTAAAACAAATAACGAATAGCTGCATGATCCGTATAAACAATTGATTTAACTCCCACTAAATAAGAACGAAATTTATCATATGCATAAACCAAAGCTAGGAATTCTTTCTCTGTGACAGTATAATTGCATTGAACTGGATTCAAAGTCTTGCTAGCATAAGCAATTACCCTAAAAACTTTGTCTCTAACTTGTCCAAGAGCAACCCCTAGTGCAACATCACTTGCATCACACATCATCACAAACTCCTCATTCCAATTAGGAGAAATGAGCGTCGGTGCTGTCACCAAAGCCATTTCAATCTCTCAAACGCAGAAACACAAGCCTCATCAAACACAAATTTCACATCCTTCTCAAGCAAACTACATAAAGGTTTAGTTATCTTTGAAAAATCTTGAATGAATCTCCTATAAAATCCGGCGTGTCCTAAAAAACTTCTCACACCTTTCACAGTCTTAGGAATGGGTAATTGTTCAATAGCAAAAATCTTAGCCTTATCTACTTCTAAGCCTTTACTTGAGATTTTATGTCCTAACACCACCCCTTCACAAACCATAAAATGACATTTTTCCCAATTAAGAACTAGATTTGTCTCTTCACATCTACTCAAAACAGTTTCTAAATTTTTCAGACATGTATCAAAAGAACTACCGAATACCGAAAAATCATCCATGAATACCTCCATAATTTCCTCAATAAGTCCATGAAATATGGCCATCATGCACCTTTGAAAAGTCGTCGGTGCATTGCAAAGTCCGAAAGGCATCCTTCGGTAAGCAAAAACCCCGTAAGGACATGTAAAAGCTGTTTTATGTTGATTCTCCGGTGCCACCATGATTTGATTGTACCCCGAATAGCCATCCAAAAAGCAATAATGAGAATGCCCCGCAAGACGATCAAGCATTTGATCAATAAATGGTAATGGAACATGATCTTTACGTGTGACTAAATTTAAAGCACGATAATCAATACAAAATCGCCATCCTTTGGTTGGTCTCTCCATCACTTCTTCCCCATTTTCCTTTACCACTTTTTCAAATCCCCCTTTTTTGGGTACCATATGCGTCGGGCTCACCCACTATCACTTGGAGCATAAATGATGTTATTATCCAACAACTTAAGGACTTCTTTCTTCACTACCTCCTGCATCATCGGGTTCAATCTTCTTTGAGATTGCCTCTTAGGTTTTCATGTCTCTTCAAGAAGTATTTTGTTCATACAAATGGCTGGGCTTATCCCCTTAATGTCAGACAATTGCCACCCAATAGCCGACCTATGCATCCTCAAAACCCGAAGTAACTTCACAACTTGAAAGCTTTGTAGAAATGATTACTGGATAAGTCTCATCCTCACCAAAAAAGGCATATTTTAAATGATCCGGCAACTTCTTCAATTCTACTTCTGGAGCTCTATTTTTAACTTCCATATTCTTTCGTTTAGCTTCATCTTCTTCCTCCTTAGTTCTCAACTCCAAGAACTTAACTTCCCCATTCAACATATCTATGGGAAGATTTTCTAGAATTCGAACATACTCAACAATGTCTTCCTTTATTTCTTCATCCCTACTAACATCTTTTGAATCGTAGGAATTTTGCAATATCTCTTCCAATGGCTCACTTTCAACTCTTTTTGTAAAATCCGGATTTTGCATTACCTCTACCATGCTACAATTCTCTTCACCTTCATCTTCCATACTTCTCTTCATCGCTTCCGGAAAAGAGAAAGTGATCTTCCTATCATCAAATTGAAAAGTTAGCTGCCCATGCTTCATATCAAACAATGCTCCTCCGGTAGACAAAAATGGTCTCCCTAAAATCAAAGGAACATCACCATCATCCTCCATATCTAGTATCACAAAATCAGCCGAAAATATATATAGTTCATATATATATATATATAAACAGTTTGTATGTCTTTATCAACATTTTACCAACCATCATTCAATGCTCTTTCTATTTTTTGAAACTCAACTTCAATAATATGCTCAATAATTATAACAAACTCCATGAGAGCAAACAAACAATAACATAAACATAATAGAGAAAATAAAAAATAAAACCAAAACAATGATTAACATATAAGAGTTTACAATATCTCCACATATCCTTGATCAGTTTATAGTTCACGAATCAGGTTTATATAAGCCACGAAATGAAATCTAAGGCATACAATTTCTGAATTTACTTTTTGTTGACTCTCCAGTAGCTTCCTTTCCAATTCCTATTTAAAAATACTTTTAGTAATAAGCATACACTGTATAAATGGTAACAATGAACCAAAATGCAATTCTTACTCGTATACGATTCTTCTTAACTTCTCGGACAGCATCCTCACTAGATCCCTCAACCATGGTTGCAGGCTCAGCTAATAAAAAAATGCGATCCAGGCAAACTAGAACAGGTTCTTGCCCAAGCTTGCTCCAGGGAACCTGTCCTTGAGGGAGCCAAAGTATTAAAAATGAACATTAGTAAAACTAGTCCAGAAAAATACACATGTTGTAAACGTCTGGAAATATGGTATAGTACATAAAATGTGATGGTGTAATATTTGCGACTGCTAAAGTACCGGCAACAAGCCCACCTTGACTAAAAAGATTTTTCCAACCAACCAACCAATTTCAAAATGCTTCCTATTGCTGGTTCCCCCCAAAAGAAGAAATTTGATGGATTATCCCCAAGAGATATTCAAGTTATATGAACAGTTGTATAAGTCCGAAAGATAATCCAATACAATGTTCCATCATAAGAAGCTGCCAATTATATTGATCGTTTTTGTGTGTGCACAAACTAAAATTACATCAAATAGTAGATGAAAATAAGCTATTTCATTGATTTAGCTCCACTCAATGAAAAGAACCATTTCCAAAAAATTATAGCCATATAGGTTAATAGAATACCCTCCAGAGGAATACTCATCTCCTGATGAACTGAAACTAAATTGATGTAACATCACAAGCACAAAAGAAGTGACCTAGCGCACCCTCAACAGCATATACCAGATAAACAATGCTGATAATATATCAAACAAACAGAAGCAAAAGTATGACTTCGTCCGGCAAGAAAACCACTAACTATAACACAAACAAGGCTTCCATCAAAAACCTCCATTAAATCCCACCAAAAAGAAAAATCAGTTGTAAAACACATAGAAGAAGCTACAGTCACATAGAAGAAGCACTTGAAGAAAGTTAACAAACAACTAATTGGTTATACTTATGCTACATTGTCAAAAACTTTGCATTATATTTGCGCATCTATTGTAACCAATAATCACTAATCTCTGCATCCCTTAACCTAATAAAGAAGTAGAAACCAACAACTCAATATTATTGTATAGTAAAATTGTAGTTTCTCGGCAACGAACATAAACACTAAACATCTACATTCTGTAATACATTCTGCAATACTTAATCTAAACAATAAGTATAAACGCGATAAACCACAGATTTCATTTCCTTATCCTTCCAAAACATACGACAGATAATCACATTTCAAATACAAAAATCAAGTAAAAACAAAACCAATTCATATCCAGAGCAAAACAATGTCACCCCGCACCCCGTTCCCAAATTCACAGCAATTCTCATATATCTGAAATAGAAGCTCCGAGCCGAGATTAAACACAAAACAAGCCATATTTTCAAATCCACTCACTCGGGGGAAACAACGGCGCTCAGGAATTGATAACAGAAAGTGAATTTACCTCAGTTATTAAGCTCGAAATCTGATAGAATGTGGGAATGGGGAGTGATTACTGAGCCAAAGGGACTGAGAGATGAACAACAACTGGGTGGCGTCTGACCGGCTCACTAGGTGCAGCCGCCGGCAGGGATGTGAGCCCTGGAGATGGGGAGATAGCCGACGACGTCTACCGGACCGCCATTAGGGTTTCAGGGGCGAGGGTGAGGACGGTGCTTGGGTGTAGGTCGACGGTGAGGGCGCGCGGCTTTGGTGTCGGACAACGGTGGGTGGCGCAGCGTGCAGTGGAGGTCGGGTGGGGAAGGACGATGGTGGGTGCAGCGACAAATCGAGAAAAGGGTAGTAATTTGGGGATTTAGGTTTATGTAATTTGGGGAAATTACATAGATTATCTTGTTTTTGGTAATTAAGATATTAGATTTTAATTAAATTTAATTGTAAATAAAAACACAACACTTAATTAACAACGCTTAGAAAAAACTGTTGTCTTTTATATAATTAACAACACGTAAATAACAACGGTAAAGACGAACCGTTGTCTTTTTGCATTTTAAGATTCTCTACGACAACGGTTTAGGTCAATATCACTCTACGACAACGGTTTCAAGCCGAAACCGTTGTCTTTTTAGTGTTGTCTATGAGCTTTTTTTCTTGTAGTGAAACGTCTACGAGTATAGCTTGCTAGTTCCTAGAGGTGCATGGGTACGATTGTTGTGATTTCTAGACAAACAATTTAAATCATGTGAATAGTGGGAGGGTTTTGCATAAACGTCTACGAGTGTAGCTTGCGTAGATCTCTTTCATAAATATTCTAGATTAAGGGCTATGCGGTATGGTTACGTGCCATGCTAAACTGTCTCTTCTGGCCGGAGTTAAATTTGTGGTTAATTGCTTAGAAGCATCTTAGAATATAATGCAAGAATTGCATCCCTGTTCTTGAAAGATGGCTTGGTCTAAGGTTTTCACTAATTATTAATTTCTAATGTCAAAAGCTTCGTGACATGGTAGTGAAATTAAATGGATTGGGGCTTAAAACCCCTCAGTTCTGGTCAAGGGTGACATCGTAAACGTCTACGAGTGTAGCTTGCGGTGGGAACTCTTGGATAATTAGTGGAAAACATTTGTATTTGATTTATTAAAAGGTTTTCAATGCATTTGTTTTTGAAATTCTACATGTTGTTCTTATTTAAGATTTTTTATTGTGTCAGATATGTCTATGTCTACTGTCGATCATTTACTTGCTCTCAATCCTCTAACTGGTCCAAACTTCCATGAATGGAGATACTGCATTGAGTATATTCTCCTGACTAAGCAACACATGTTTGTTCTTACTATGATGCCACTTGCCCCACGTTACCATAATGTCTCTAGACATGAGAAGGAGTTCAATGACAGATGGGTGGCATCTGAGGATTTTAGTTACAAGTTAATCTCGGATAACCTGTCTAAAAAACTGAAGCTCAAGTACATGGGCTATTGTAGCTCTGTAACAATCTGGATGGACTTAGTGGCCACGTATGGCGAAGTAGAACGAACTATCAACTGTGATCTCGTGAAAGACATTGTCTGTAAGAGAATGGTTGATGGTAGTTAGGTGACATTGCATGTGATGATGATGGATAACACTATGAATCGGTTCATACGTAGAGGTGGATGTATCAGTGATCGGGCTAAGATCGATATAATCCTGAACTCTTTACCGCTTTCATTCTATGACTTTAAGAAGTATGTAGCTAAGAGAAGTGAGTACTCTTTCAAAGAGTTGCTTACTGATCTCATAGCAGAACAGTCTTTCGTACCTTCATGGGATTCTGAGTTATCAGATCTTGAGCACAGCTTGGGCACATTGAAAGATGTGGTTCATACTGTGTGCAAGAATATGATTGATCGCAGAACACGTGAGAAGAGGTCAAATGAGATGAAGAGGGTTGGTGTCACTTCAAGTAAGAACGCATGCGGAAGCAAGGGACAAGGTACGTTATTTGCATTTGTAACAGAAACATGTTTAGCATCGGTTTCTACTCATTCGTGGGTAGTGGATACTGGAACTACTGATCATGTTTGTTATATTTTGCAAGGGTTCACACCGAGGAGGGTGCTGAAGAATGACGAGGTTACCATCTCAATGGGGAACCCCGCACAAGTGAGTGCAACTGCCATTAGAGATTTCACCTTGTACTTTGATGATTTTGTTTTAACTTTGAGAGATATTTTGTACGTGCCAGATTTTTGGTGGAACCTTATTTCAGTTTCCAAACTAAATGTTGATGGATATTCAGTTATTTTTGATTGTGGTGTTTCTATCATTGGTAATGACGGTGTTATCTGTCGTGGAATGCTGAATAATTCTCTCTATGTTATTAACTGTAATCATAAGTCTTCCGCAAGTATTGCATGTAATTCATCCGTAATTGATAATCCTAGAAAGAGAAAACTTACTTCTTCTGATGAGGATCTTACATATCTCTGGCACTTGAGACTGAGTCACATCAGCTTGAAGCGAATTCAACGACTTGCAGATGATGGTACATTGGACTTAGTCCGGGCTGTACCTTATCGAGTCTGCGAATCCTGCATCGAGGGCAAGATGCCAACTAGGCCTTTCAAGGCTAGTCAGTCTCGAGCAGAGGAAGTGTTGGAATTGATACATTCTGACTTATGTGGACCGATGTCCACGCAGGCTCGTGGAGGGTATGAGTACTTCGTCACTTTCATTGACGATTACTCAAGGTACGGATATGTTTACATGCTTCGCTACAAGTCTGAATGCTTTGAGAAATTCAAAAAGTTCAAGGCTGAGGTAGAAAAGAAAGTCGGGAAAACTATCAAGTCGCTGCGATCTGACCGCAGTGGCGAATACCTCGGTAACGAGTTCCTGCATTATTTGTCAGATAACGGGATTACATTCCAGTGGACTGCACTGGGTACTCCCCAGCAAAACGGTGTAGCTGAAAGAAGAAATAGGACTCTTCTAGAGATGGTAAGATCAATGATGAGTTATGCAAACTTACCAATTTCGTTTTGGGGATACGCATTGGAAACAACAGCTTACGTGTTAAATGTGGTGAATTCTAAATCAGTTCCTAAGATGCCTTCTGAGCTCTTCCTTGGTTGCAAACCGAGTTTGTGCAAGTTTAGAGTATGGGGCTGTCCGACACTCGTACTGTCGAAGGAACCTGATAAGTTAGAAAGCAGGTCAAATGTAATGCTGTTCATAGGGTATTCCAGGCAAACAAAAGGTGGTTACTTTTACTGTCCTGAGAGTCAGAGAGTCGTTGTTAGCACCCACACTAGATTCTTGGAGGACGAGTATGTGAGTAATCACAAGTCAAGGAGTGATATCGTTCTTCTAGAAATTGAGAACGAGAATGCGATTCCAAGGGAAAGGGAACATGCGAATGTGGGTGCACTTGCGAGAGGTACAACACCACAGGCGCGTTCTTCAGTGCAAGGTGCAGAACCACAAGTCACTGCACCTACTACTGACACGGCACCATGTAGGGTTTTTCCGTGAACCGAATCACCAAAACCAATTTGAACCGGATCGATTTATCGATATTGTGCACAATCAAATAAACAATAAACTCTAGCATGCTCCTATGAATTTAATTACCAGAATTGTGGATTGAGGGATTACCGTTATTCCGTCGAGTCTGATCCGATCTTTTGTATTTGAATTTCCAACTTTAATTCAACCACGCAATCCGATTTTATCTGCGGAAACAGAAATTAGAACCCTAATTTCATAAATAAAAATCAAAAATCAAAAGAGAAAGAAAGAAATCTGTTGTTCTCCAGATTAGATCTTCAGATCTGTATCCCGGTGCGTTCAGATCTGCTACTGGTGAGGATTCCACAGATCTGTGCTTTGAGCAGGACCAGAATTCGAAAATTCTCCTCCTTCTTTTCTCTCAAAAAACGGCGCCCTTATCTCTATCTAGGTTTAGGGTTTTTCAACTGTGTTACAACTTATGAGACAGAGTTGTCTATTTATAGACCTAGGGTTGTAAACCCTAATGGGCTCCTGGGCTCAATTCAGCACACTTTCCTTGGGCCAGACCTGGGACCTAATGCAAATAATAAAGTGGGCCTATAAATTAATTAATTCTCATGTCCACAACCCAGGACACAATTAATTAATTAATATTAATTCTTTTTCACCACATAATTAATACTGACCTACCCCTTTATTACCACATTATGAGAACGGGCTGCATTAATTGAGAATCCCCATATTTAAGGTTACCGGATATCCATTAATTAATCGGAGCTTCTGACAAGCTCTAACTACAATTAATTAATATCTTATTATTCCTGAGTAGTACCACTCAATCCTTATCACTCGTGTCTGAACTTAATCAGCCTGCAGGACTTTGGCACGATGAATGTTATTGAGCTCCTCAGGGAATGTCCCCATCCTATTACTCGGATATGGTTACCTAAACCCAGTCTCAGGCGGTACTACAAGAATTGCCATTACCCAAGATGCGGATATACGAGCACGTTACTCAGGCTCTCCACCATGGCAAGTCAAAGCAACAATCAACCCGTGTAAACCCCTGAACCTTCGTTAGAGTTTGGACACAATCAATATAACGAGATCTTGTATTCGCTGATGTCAAACAGACGAATACATCTCACTGCGGTCCATCAATACGCCACCTCTGCGTACCAGCATGTCAAGTAACCAAGATAGATTACTTATTCCGACAATGCCGCAGCCATCCGGTCTCGGCTGTGATCAGGTTTATGTCTCACTAGGTCAAGTGATCATACTGTCTTCTGCGATCTACAACGCACCGTATATCATCCCTATCGATGAGACAAGAGGATACCATTGTTCATACATGTAAGATTGTTAATAGATAGGAGAAATAAACCGTTGTATACTCATTATAATAAATGCTTTCAGTATACAAAACCCATCACACCGATGCCTCGTCGTAGTGGGAGAGTTATTTTTCCAGCCGGAAAGGTACATGTTCGTGGGTGAGTCTTCGGACTTGAGCCCGGAAGACGGACATGAGGACTCTGACCCACTAACTTACGAAGAGGCAATGCAGGACAAGGATGTTGCCAAATGGCATGTCGCCATGGATTCCAAAATTGAATCCATAACTTCTATGGATGTATACCAGAAAACTGATTTGGCGGATGGCTTTAGGGCCATAGGGTGCAAATTAGTATACATGAGAAAGAAAGGAGCGGATGGAAATATCACGACTTTTAAAGCCAGGCTGGTAGCAAAGGGTTATAGTCAGAAAGAGGGCATTGACTATGATGAAACCTTTTCACCCGTAGCCATGCTCAAATCCATTCGGATACTCCTTGCCATAGTTGCATATGGACCTCGAGATCTGGCAGATGGATGTCAAAACTGCTTTTCTAAACGGTTACCTTGAGGAAGGTAGGGACATCTATATGCAACAACCCGAGGGTTACATACGCAAGGGCGAAGAACATCTTGTCTGGAAGCTTAGGAAGTCCTTGTATGGACTTAAGCAAGCTTCAAGGTCGTGGAACTTACGTTTCAACGATGTGATTAAATCCTATGGATTTGTACAGTTGGAAAATGAAAGTTGTGTTTACCGACTTTGTGTCAGTGGGATCGTGGTTTTCCTTGCACTTTACGTTGATGACATACTCCTATTTGGAAATAACGAGGGAGTGATGTCGGAAATCAAGGTTTGGTTATCCGAACAGTTCCAAATGAAGGATTTGGGAGAAGCTGACTACATTCTTGGGATTAAGGTCTTACGAGATCGTAAGAGAAGAATGTTGAGCTTATCCCAAGCATCCTATGTGGATACTGTGATAGCCGAGTTCAACATTGATAGCTGTAGAATACAGCAAGCAAATAAATTTATAGACCCAAAGGAATGTCGAACCCACAGGGATAGTGCGACGAAATTATCTCATGTACTGGACACAGTTTATCGATTCGCTGTTTGAGTTAACCAATATTTAGAAGAGTTTTTGTTGGTGAATTTGAAAATAACAATTGCAAGAAAGTAAAGAGTTTTGGAAACAATAAAGAGAAACACAGATCCTAGGGCAGATATCCTAATCATCAACATGTAAATATCAATCAACTCAGCAATGGGGAAAAAATAGATTTTTGTGGATTAAATTCCTTGGTCAGACAATTAAATCCTAGATTATTAATTAGTGACTATCTCCACTCGGTCTCAAGAACACCAAATTAATTTATCTCATAATTATCTAATTATTCCTATGTAGGTTTCTTCCTTTTGAGACAGAAAACAAACACAATTAATTCTCTCTTCCTATTAATAATTTTCATCTCTCGATCCATCAATTATTAACTATAAATCTAGATCTCAATTCACCTCTCAGCCCTTCTTTTAATCTAGATTATAAAATTAAATCAGAGAATTAATCCATGCTTGAAGAGTTGATATCAATTAAACATGCATCAGAAAAGAAATCATAACCCTAGAACCTGTTTAGGGTTCTAGCCACAAAACATGACTAGAATTAAAGTAAACATATTATTAAAGAACTTACAAATAAAGAGGAACCTTGAATGTCTTGTAAAAAACTCCAAAAGCTCAATTATTCTAAGTGCAATAAGGCATAAAAACTAGATAATTTTCGTGCCTAAGAGTTCATATTTATAGAGGGGGAAAAAGACCTAATTTGGGTATTGGGAAAAAATAGCAAAAACTGCCAAAACAGGCCCAAAATAGCCTTCTCGGACATCTGTGTCGATCGACAGGCAGGCTGTCGATCGACACAACCTTCAAGATCAAAATCCGGGCTGAATTTGTGACGTTTCTGCAACTTTGACCTCTGTTTCGATCGACAGGGAAAATTTCGATCGACAGGATTGCTTTGACCTCTGTTTCGGTCGACACAAATCCTGTCTCTCGACACAGAAACATCTGACTGCGCAGTCTCACGGTTTTGGCCATAATTTTTGCTCCCAAACTCCGATTGACCCGATTCCAGTTGCGTTGGAAAGCTAATTCAAAGATCTTTCCATCCATGTTTTTCATTAGCTCAGATTCTATCTGTGGAAGAAGTCGTGACTGTTCCTTTGAACATTATCTGCTTTCGGTACGGATTTCCAATGAATTTGGCCCAAAACCTACAAAAATATCCATCAAAGGCATAACACCCTCTAAAGAAGACTCATGCACAAAAATAAGTAAAAACATAACATAAAGCACTTGAAACAATGGAGAAAAATATAGATAAGTGAGTATAAATATGAGCTTATCAAACATGCAACTCACCAAGAAAGGCTTGCTACCTTTCAGACACGGCGTTCATCTTTCTAGTGGGCAGTGTCCTCAGACACAGTGGGAGAAAGATGAAATGAGTCTTGTACCATACGGCGGTGGGTAGCCTCATGTATGCGATGTTGTGTACCAGGCCAGATATCTGTTATGCCGTTGGCATGGTAGCAAGATATCAGTCTAACCCTGGACATGCGCATTGGACTGCAGTAAAGCACATACTCAAGTATTTGAAGAGAACTAGGAATTACTGCCTAGTTTATCAAAGTGAGGATTTGTGCCCTGTGGGTTATACAGACTCGGATTTCCAAGGGGAGCAGGATGAGAAGAAATCGACCTCAGGATATGTGTTTACCCTGGGAGGTGGAGCTGTATCTTGGAGGAGCTCAAAGCGGAAATGCATTGCTGACTCTACCATGGAGGTGGAATATGTCGCCGCCTCCAACGCCTCGAAAGAAGGGGGTATGGCTCAGGAACTACCTTTTAGAGTTGGGCATGATTTTGAGTTTGCCGAGGAGTGATCGATGCTAAATCTGCATACAAATTATAGCAAAGGGCAAATAAATTTATAAACAACCCAAGGGTTGGTCGATCCCACAAGGATAGTGCAACGAGGGAAAATCATGTATTGGATTTGGTTTTCAGATCTTTTGTTTGGGCAAATCAATTTTTGGGGTTTTGGTTTTTCAAAACAAATGATTAAAGAGAGAAATTCAAATATTAAAAGCACATATTCCAGGGAAATCTACCAATCTGATCAACATGCAAGAAACAAATATTCAAACCCATAAAAGATAATTTTGGTGGAAAATCTATTAATGTGGAATTAATTCCTTGGTCGGAAAATTAAATCCTAAATTACTAACTAGTGGTTATCTCCTCTCGGTCTCAAACACACCAATTAATCAATTTCAATAAAGATTAGATTTTTCCTACAATTGAATTCTTCTTGGTCGGACAGAAAATCAAAAGTATTAAACTCTCACTTCCTATTATCAATTTTCACCTCTTGGTCCTTCAATTAATAACTAAAACCTATTCCAATCTTCATCTCTCGATCCTTCAATTGAAAATAGATTTGAAATAAAATCAAAGAGTTTAAACCAATAAAAGGGTTTGAATTATTGAATCAAAACATGTATCACAGATGGAGAAACCCTAGAACCTGTTTAGGATTCTAGCCTAACATATTAAAGATAAACATTGCAGGGAAAAATAAAGATTGCATTAAAAAGTAAAGGTTCAACAAAAAGTAAAGAGGAATTCTAACAAAACTTAAAGAAAATAGAAAACTAAAGTAAAACAATATGGGAAAATAATAAAGAAGTGAAGGCTAATAATTATGAGCTATTGAAGAGTTTATATAGTAGTAGGGTTGAGGCCTTGGATGGATATCTTAAAAAGGTATGATTTATTGCTTCCAAATTGATGTATATCTTGTTCCCCAAGCAATTCTCGCCCAAAATATATGAAAATCTCTCAAAATCTCGCCAAAACAGTCTGTCTCGGTCGAGATAGACCCTGCCACGGCCGAGATGGATGCTTCTGTCTCGGTCGAGATGGCTTTCATTTCGGTCGAGACAAAGATGTTTTCGCCACTTCCGACCCTTCTGTGCAGTCTCATGGTTTTGGCCATAACTTTTGCATCCGAACTCCGATTGATCCGATTCCAGTTGAGTTGGAAAGCTAACTCAAAGATATTTCAAATGACATGCACCATTAGCTCAGATTCCATCGGTGGAAGAATTTGTGACTGTTTCTTTGAACATCTGCTGTTTTCGGAACGGATTCTCCATTGTATTTGGCCTAAAACCTGCGAAATCTTACCATGGCAAGCATAACACCCTCTAATATATACTCATGCTCAGTTTATTCAAGAAAATATACTAAAATGCATAAAAGAAAAGAAAAACAATGCGATAAGAGAGTAGAAAAACGAGCTTATCAAACCCCCCAAACTTAAACACTTGATTGTCCTCAATCAACAAAAGAAAGAATCAAAAGTTCAAGCAGAAGAGTAGTGCAATGCCTCACAAGATTCATCACATTCAAACTCGTAAATATACTAAACATCAGCATTTTTGAAAGAATCAGAAAATCTGTAAACTATGGAAGACTCACATGGGAAGTGTTTCGCTCATTCACTCAAGTGTTTAGGATAATTATGAGATCACACACAAGTCATGAAAATCAAGTTCTACCATAGGCTTGCAAATAATCTCAATCTCCACTGCAAATATGTGCACACAAGTCTAAGATCAGAAAGGACTTTATTCCAGGTTGTAATGTAGGCTTTTGTGAAGGGTAGGGAATATATGGCCAAGTGACTAAAATCAACTGAGTTGCGCACCTCAACTAATCTCTACCACTATCTAATGATATCCACCCATCTCCTATAATATTCAACATCAAACAAGGCTCTTTTATTTATTTCTTCTCTTTTTTTTTCCTTTTTCACACATATCCTTTTATGCTCTAAACAATTTTTTTTTTGATTATACATTTGAGCTTATAAGGATTAACAAACACAACAACACATTTTTTTTCTTTGCCATTTTCTATTTTTTCTCTAGAGCCCAACCTTTTCTTTTGTTTTTACCCTTATAATAATATCTTATCATTTCTCAAACAAATCCCAACCCACTCTCATAGACAAGAGTTGATTCCCCTATTTATTTCCAACTCATAGACAAAGAAAGAAAATATCATAGGCTAAAAAGGGCTGACTAGGGATAAAATTTAATTAGGACAGTGTATGGGAAAATAGGCTAAACAAAGATGGCCTAAAATCACTTCCTAAACCTGTGCACACTAGCAGTCTTGAAAGAGAAACAGAGCAAGTTCTAGAGAAACTCAAAATTGCAGACACACTCACAATCGAATTTCAGGCTCAAAAACTCACACTTGGGACAATTTTTCTTCCACAGTACACATCAAATCATCATCTATCTCATGCCAACGCAAGTATCAAAACAAGTAATCCTGCGGTATTCACATTCATAGGCATACTCGACCACTATCACAATCAATGCAAACTAAAGTCAATCAATTCTAATCTCGCATTCTTGTTAGGGTTATCATGCTCAAATTCCCACAATCTCGCGTCTTATTCAAAAAAAATTCCCATGCAGAACTTTAAATAAATCAAATAAAAGATAGAAAGAGTTTCAAAACCTTGAAATCTTCATCCCCCCAAACTTATTCGAAAGTCAGAGAGAATAAGTTTGAAAGTTAGATTCAGAGTTCGAAACTGTACCTCAATTGTTGGCCTCAGACACCAACTTTTTATCTCCTTCCTCTTCCTCATCAGCCGGCGTGGATTAAGTCTGCTAGCACTCCATCTCGGCCTTGGTGAACATCGTCTCGGCCGGGATGGAGCCTTCTTGTCGACCTCCTTCTCGGTCGAAGTGTACCACATCTCGGACTTCTGTCTCGACTGTGGCAAGCTCTGCCTCGGCCGGGACAGATTTCGAATTTTTTTTTTCAAAAGACCATAAAAGTGAAGTAACAGAATAACATAATGTAATACGAAGTAAAATAAAGAAAACGAAAAACACAATGGGTTACCTCCCATTCAGTGCCTTATTTACCATCGTGGCTCGACCCAGCTCAGCTCACCAAGGCGGTCGAGTCCAGACTCGTCGACCCCTCGAATCAATCATGAAGACCCGCCGGTTCTGAATGATGGTGGTGTACTCGGAAGGAGGCAGCTTAATTGCTGATTTCACTGCTCCATTTTCTCGTTCCCACCGGATGGCTTTTTCTTCTTCCTCCGGTGTCTCGTCTTCTTCTTCCTCTTCTTCAGTAGTAGTAATCCGGTTGCATTCCCCTTTCCTCTTGTTCTTGTCTATGCAGAAGGTTATAGACTCTTCATTCCCTCTCAGTGTGATCTCCCCCTTCTTGCAGTCGATTCAGACACCAGCTGTGTCGAGGAACTCTCTTCCCAGGATCATTGGGGTGTTGGCATCTTCCTTCATGTCGTGGATGACGAAATCTGCAGGGAAGATTAAATGGCCAACACGTATAAGAACATCTTCTACGATACCTTTAGGCTTGGACACAGATCGGTCTGCCATCTGGAGGGTAATTGTAGTGGCTCTCATCTCCCCAATCTCCAACTTCTTGTAGATAGACCAGGGCATCAGGTTGATGCTCGCCCCAGTGTCACACAGGACATTCTAGAACTCTTTGCCTCCGATCTCGATAGGTATCAAGAAGCATCATGGGTCAGACCTCTTGATCGGGACCTGCTTCTGTAGGAGTAGGCTGCATTCCTCATGGATTTTTACAGTTTCGTTTTCCACGAACTGCTTCTTCTCGCTCATCAGCCTCCTTAGGAACTTCATGTATCCCGGTATCTCCCCGAGAGCTTCAACAAGAGGTATGTTAATATTCACTTTTTTAAGATTTTCAACAAAACTAGTGAATTTAGAGTCTTCCCTTTTCTTTGCAAATCTCTGTGGGAAGGGCATTGGAGCAACCGGCTCAACTCTTCTTTCTTCTTTCTCTCTTTCTTTCTTGCCCAGTTTGGGCCTCTGTTTCGACTGGGATCTCTCGATCTCGGCCGTCCTGCTTTGCTTCTGCCTCGGTCGTTCTTGGCTTGTCTCGGTTGGGCTGGCTTGCTCTATCTCGGCCAGTGCACGCTCTGCCTCGGCCGTCCTGCTTCCCTCTGCCTTGACCGGGATAAAATCCATCTCGGTCGAAACAGAGCGATCTTCCACGGGATTTTCCTCCTCTGCTTCACTCATTCCTTTTTTCGGGTTGCTCGGGCCTTCATACTCCCTTTTAGATCGCAGCGAGATGGCATTTATTGGCTTTGCCTTTGCTGGATTTGTCTCCGTCATGCTTGGAAGTTGGCCCGACTTGTGCTGATTTCCCAAGGTAGCGGCAATCTGACTCAACTGGGTGTCCATCATCTGCAGGTGCTTTGTCATCAGTTACATGTGATTTGCCATCCCTTTAAATTCGTTCTCCACTTTGCCAAATCTATTGTCCGAGCTCTTAATGAACTTCTCCAATGTCTCCTCCAACACGGACTTCTTTTTCTCCACAATTTCACCTCCAGTACCTACATCAAAACCAGGGGGAGGGTGTTCTGCAGCAGTGGGGTTAGCATAAGAAAAACCAGGGTGAGATCGCCCATGGTTATAGTGATACCCTTGATTACCTTGGTAGTTATTCTGATAACCACCGCCAATATAGTTTACCTCCATTCATGCAGTTCCAGATGAATTGCTTGCTCCTCGGTTGATGTAGTCAGCCTCCACCGGTACAATTGCCATACTTGGCTCAGTATTAACAGCAGCAACCTTTGTAGTCCCCAGCTTCTCAATTTCCTCTCGGAGCTTCTTCACCTCTGCGACCACATCGAACTCCGGCTTGGCTTCCACTACTTTGACTGTAATCTGTCTCTCAGTGGGCCATTGGTGGCTGTTCAGTGCCATGTCTGCCAGAAGTCTCATACTCTCTGCTCCACTTTTCTTCATCAAGATCCCGCCAGCAGATGCATCTACAAATTCCTTCATGTGAGGATTCAGACCTTCATAGAAGTGGCAGACCTGCATCTCGAGATCAATTCCATGTCCAGGGCAGAGTCGCAGGAGCTCCTTGTATCATTTCCAAGCTTCATGCAGGGATTCATCATAAAGCTGCTTGAAAGTAGTGATGGCAGCTTTCCTCTTCAGTAGTAGGCTCGGTGGGAAGTAGTTGGTGAGGAATGCTGCTCGCAGCTCCTCCCATGTCCCAATTTGGCTTTTGTCAAGCCCAGCATACCAAGACCTTGCCTCGTCTCTGAGTGAGAATACGAAGAGGCGCATCCTAATGACGTCCTGGGGGACTCCATTCTGCTTTATCGTATCGCACACCTCGATGAACAAGTTGAGATGGGCGTATGGATCTTCCACTGCTCTTCCCCCAAACTGATTCTGCTGCACCATCCGTATCAGCCCTGTGCGCAGCTCAAAGTTTTTGGCGTTGATACCAACCCTGAATCCAGCCTCCTCTTGCTGTGGTAAAAATCTGTCCAAGATGGACCTCTGTGGCACCATGACCTGCCTTTCATTCAGTTTCGCCAGTCTTGCGGCTTGCTCTGCTTGGGTAGCCTGGGCTGCAAGAAGTTGCGCCCTCAATTGCTGCACCTCATTCACAAATTGTCTTTGTTCCTCCGGTGTCATGTTCTTCCATCTCAAAGTTCAATCTCTTTCCTTTCTTTCTGTTGTTTCTGCAGGCTGCTTCGATCTCTGGAATAACGGGCTCGAGTGTCTTCCCTTTGCTCCGTGTGTTCATGCACTTGCACAGAAAACGAGGAAAAGATCAGGCTGTCCCGACCGTTTTGGACTTTATCTCGGTCGGGATTGAGGTTTTCGTCTCGACCGTGGTGGATGATATCACGGCCGGGATGAGTAATTCGTCTCGACCGTGGTGGGACTCACCTCGGCCGAAACAGACGCGACTCAGAAAAACTCACGCAAAGGAAAACACAGCAATAGACCCAAAACAAAGAAAAAATAACACTAAACTCGAAAATAAAAAGAAAGAGTACAACCCAATCCAGAAGTTCTTCAACTTTCCAGTAACGACTCGTCGTCTGACTATCCCCGGCAACGGCGCCAATTTGATCGACGCTAAATCTGCATACAAATTATAGCAAAGTGCAAATAAATTTATAAACAACCCAAGGGTTGGTCGATCCCACAAGGATAGTGCAACGAGGGAAAATCATGTACTGGATATGGTTTTCAGATCTTTTGTTTGGGCAAATCAATTTTTGGGGTTTTGGTTTTTCTAAACAAATGATTAAAGAGAGAAATTCAAATATTAAAAACACAGATTCCAGGGAAATCTACCAATCTGATCAACATGCAAGAAACAAATATTCAAACCCATAAAAGATAATTTTGGTGGAAAATCTATTAATGTGGAATTAATTCCTTGGTCGGGCAATTAAATCCTAAATTACTAACTAGTGGTTATCTCCTCTTGGTCTCAAACACACCAATTAATCAATTTCAATAAAGATTAGATTTTTCCTACAATTGAATTCTTCTTGGTCGGACAGAAAATCAAAAGTATTAAACTCTCACTTCCTATTATCAATTTTCACATCTCGGTCCTTCAATTAATAACTAAAACTTATTCCAATCTTCATCTCTCGATCCTTCAATTGAAAATAGATTTGAAATAAAAATCAAAGAGTTTAAACCAATATAAGGGTTTGAATTATTGAATCAAAACATGTATCACAGATGGAGAAACCCTAGAACCTGTTTAGGGTTCTAGCCTAACATATTAAAGATAAACATTGCAGGGAAAAATAAAGATTGCATTAAAAAGTAAAGGTTCAACAAAAAGTAAAGAGGAATTCTAACAAAACTTAAAGAAAACAGAAAACTAAAGTAAAACAATATGGGAAAATAATAAAGAAGTGAAGGCTAATAATTATGAGCTATTGAAGAGTTTATATAGTAGTAGGGTTGAGGCCTTGGATGGATATCTTAAAAAGGTATGATTTATTGCTTCCAAATTGATGTATATCTTGTTCCCCAAGCAATTCTCGCCCAAAATATATGAAAATCTCTCAAAATCTCGCCAAAACAGTCTGTCTCGGTCGAGATAGACCCTGCCACGGCCGAGATGGATGCTTCTGTCTCGGTCGAGATGGCTTTCATTTCGGTCGAGACAGAGACGTTTTCGCCACTTCCGACCCTTCTGCGCAGTCTCACGGTTTTGGCCATAACTTTTGCATCCAAACTCCGATTGATCTGATTCCAGTTGCGTTGGAAAGCTAACTCAAAGACCTTTCAAAAGAAATGAACCGCTAGCTCAGATTCCATATGTGGAAGAATTTGTGACTGTTTCTTTGAACATCTGCTGTTTTCGGAACGGATTCTCCATTGGATTTGGCCTAAAACCTGCGAAATCTTACCATGGCAAGCATAACACCCTCTAATATATACTCATGCTCAGTTTATTCAAGAAAATAAACTAAAATGCATAAAAGAAAAGAATAACAATGCGATAAGAGAGTAGAAAAACGAGCTTATCAAGGAGCATCACAATTTATTATGATAACTCTGGTGCAGTGGCGAACTCAAAGGAACCGTGGTCTCACAGGGCAAGCAAACACATAGAGATAAAGTACCATATCATACGAGAAATCGTATCGAGAGGTGATGTGCTGATCAAGAAGATTGACACTAAGGACAACCTTGTTGATCCATTTACAAAGAGCTTGCCGCAGAAAGTTTACGAAAGACATATTCGTGAGCTGGGTCTGAGGTGGATGCCAACCACTGACAGTGGTTAAAGAGATTGCAGGCTAGATAGACGGACTGTATACTCTGTAATAGCTTAGTTATGCTTTGAGTATAAGTGGGAGATTGATGGGTTTTGTATACTGAAAGCATTTATTATAATGAGTATACAACAGGTGATTTCTCATATCTGTTAAACAATCTTACATGTATGTAACAATGTTATCCTCTTGTCTCATCGATAGGGACGATCATAAGGCGTGTTGTAGATCGCAGAAGACAGTATGATCACTTGACCTAGTGAGACATAAACCTAATCACAGCTGAGACAGAGTATGAGGATACGTCTGTCCGGATGGCTGCGGCATTGTTGGAATAAGTAGTCTGTCTTGGTTACTTGACATGCTGGTACGCAGGGGTGGCATATTGATGGACCGCAGTGAGATGTATTCATCTGTCTGACATCAGCGAACACAAGATCTCGTTATTGATTGAGTCCAAACCCTAACGAAGGTTCAGGGATTTGCACGGGTTGACTGTTTCTTTGACTTGCCATGGTGGAGAGCCTGAGTAACGTGCTCGTATATCCGCATCTTGGGTAACAACAGTTCGTGTAGTACCGCCTGAGCCTGGGTTTGGGTAACCATATCCGAGTAATAGGATGGGGACATTCCCTGAGGAGCTCAATAACATTCATCGTGCCAAAGTCCTGCAGGCTGATTAAGTTCATGCACGAGCGATAAGGATTAAGTGGCACTACTCAGGAATTATAAGATATTAACTAATTGTAGTTAGAGCTTGTTAGAGGCTCAGATTAATTAATGAATATCTGGTAACCTTAAATATGGGGATTCTCAATTAATGCAGCCCGTCTCATAACGTGGTAATAAAGGGGTAGGTCAGTATTAATTTTGTGGTGAAAAAGAATTAATATTAATTAATTAATTGTGTCCTGGGTTGTGGATGTGGGAATTAATTAATTTATAGGCCCACTTTATTATTTGCATTAGGTCCCAGGACTAGCCCAAATAAATATGCTGAATTGAGCCCACTAGCCTATTAGGGATTAAACCCTGGGTCTATAAATAGACGACTCTCTCTGAAAACCCTAGCCACTTTTGAGATTATTAAAATCAGTCAAAATCCTAGGGCAGAGAGAAAGAGGGGCGACGGCTCTGTGCAAGAGGAGGAGAATTTTGGTTTTGGTCTCGTACAACTAAAGATCTGTGGAATCCTCACCAGTAGCAGATTTGAACAGCATTGGGATACAGCCCTGAAGATCTGATCTGGAGAACATAATTCTTCCTTCTTGTTATTCTTTATTTTTGATTTAATTTAGAAATTAGATTTCTAATATCTGTTTCTGCAGATTAAATCGAATCGCGTGGTTGAATAAAAGTTAGATATTCAAATGCGAAAGATCGGATCAGACTCTACGGAATAACGGTAAATTCTCAATCCATAATTCGAATTAAATTCATAGGAGCATGCTAGGTTTTACTGTGAATTATGATTGTATGCAATATCTGTAAATCGATCCGGTTCACTTGGAGATTAAATCGAATCGCGTGGTTGAATTAAAGTTGGATATTCAAACGCGAAAGATCGGATCAGACTCTACGAAATAACGGTAAATTCTCAATCCACAATTCGAATTAAATTCATAGGAGCATGCTAGGTTTTACTGTGAATTATGATTGTATGCAATATCTATAAATCGATCTGGTTCACTTGGATTTTGTGATTCGGTTCACTGAAAAATCCCTACATTTATCACTTGTCGGTAAATGCCTCGTCCTCCGATCCAAAAGCTCACTAGCCTGGTCCTTGCTTGTCCTTCTTTTCCCAGCTCCTTGGAGCGTGGGCACACCACGCAGCTTTCTCGTTGTCGGAATGGGGTATTTATAGTTTCCCCAAAACTATCAGCTTGGCGGCAATGAGCCCATAAGATTCAAAGTGCTAGGTTTACTTGACTATTGTAATATTTCTTCTAGAGAAAGATTACCAGAAGATAACTCAAGAACTCGTAAGTTCTGAGTCTTGTATTCACCAGAGTGACACACAAAAAGCTTAAGAGCCTCGAACGTTGATTGAGAACTTTAGCATCGTATCAACTTGTTAAAAATGGCAAGTTTAGAAGTATGTTCAGTTACAATAACCTTCTTTTGATGAATTCCTTCGGTATTTATAGCCGATGGTTGAAGGTTTGAATATTATCCGTTAGAGATAGATTGGACGTTATCCAATCGGAGGTCTTTGTCGTTTGTTGCAATCGGAGAGTAGGTGGTGCCTTTTCCAGATATTATGCACCTGCTCTGCTTTTCCTGACATGGACAACGATTGTTCGCCTCTTTGTTACAATGACAGTCTGTCAGTCTGAGGAATCTTAGACTAGTAAGTCCGAGGTATCAAGATTGGGGTCTTAAGCTTGTAGACTTTAAGGAATATCTAATCCATAAAGTCTGTACTTATCAGTACGTTCCTAAGAATGTTCTTCGTGTCTCTGTGCACCGGGACTGTGATAAGTTGATATTTTTACCAACTTATCTATTGTTTCTTTGTCTATTTTGGTGATGTTTGAATCGTTTTTAGTGTCTTTTTTAGCATACATTGGCTTTTGTGCTTTTTATGGTGTGTTCGATGAATCATGCAGGTTTTTGGATGAAAATCGGAGGATTTTGGAAACTTGTTCGCCGCAGCTCCAGAGAAGATCGACGAAAGAACTTGAAGAGATCGATGCAGGAGTGTTGAAGCAGGACCACCGTTGATCGACGCCAACCGGCCGTCGATCGATGCTGCTTTGTCCTTCCCGTCGATCGACGAAGGATTGGTCGTCGATCGATGGAGTGTCGCGGGTCAGATCATATCTTTTTTGTTTCCTGAAGATAAACACATATCTAACTCCTAGATATGGTAGAATTCATCCACAACATCTATAAAAAGGCTGACGAACTCGAAAATCAAGAGAGAGGAGGAGACGAGAGAGAGAGCAAAAGAGAGAGCAAAAGAGAGAAGAGAATTAAATTGAGAGAAACATCACAAGGAAGAAGAAGAAGAAGAAGATCATTGGGTTGGAGATTGAATTTCTTGGGAAGATTCAGCTTTCCTTTTTATCTTTTCTTTTCTTGTTCATTGTCTATGATGATTAAGATTAGAATTATGTGCAACTAATTGTCTTCTCATATTCTAGGTTTTCAAACTATCAATGTATGCATGTTTTGATTAATTGAAGTTATTTTTCCTTTCCCTCACAGTTTGTAAAATCTGGTTTTATTCTTAATCTTGAGTATGTTGGCCACAAACTTAGGATTACTAGTTGGAAATTAGAGATGTAACTGTAATAGTTTTCAATCGAAAGAGATTTTCATAATATAATTTGATTTCTTGTCGTAACTGAAGGAAATAGATTGTAGGAATAAATCCGTAGAACTTTAGGAGTTAGTTAATCAATCTTGAGACCGACAGGAGATCGATAATTAATTAATCTACTTTATGAATTGTCCAACAAAGAAGTTCATAATAGCTTTCTGATGTTCCACTGTGTAGAGGAATTAAAATTGGAAAATAATCAATTTGTTTATGCATGTCATACTTGATAGGGAGAAAAGCCTAGAATCTGTACTTCTTATCCTTTAGGTTTTTCAAAGTAAATTTATTTTCAAAATTGTTTTCTTGAGGTAATTAAATTTCAAAACCCTTTATTTTTGATTTTACCTATCCAGTACTTTAAGAACTCTTAAGTTAGTACTTAGGATTTTTCGTTGTTCCTTTCCTCGTGGGATCAATAATTTAATTTGCCGCTATATTATTAGCTTTGCTAAGTCGCGGGTTAAAAATATACGCGATCAAATTTTAGCGCCGTTGCCGGGGAAAGGACAGAATTGTCCTACTATTAACTTTGTGATTAGAGTACTGATTTAGGTTGTAACATCTCATAAACAATCGTTTTTTTTTTCTCTCTTCTTCAGTACGAAGGGTCGTCGATCGACGCCCTGATGTGGGCATCGATCGACGCATTCGTTGTTTTATAGATTTCAATTTTATTTTGTTCGTTTTGGTTAATCCGCAGTGCCATCTCACAAACTACTTTACTGTACAGGTAGTGCATGAGTACAAGAGCCCGAGCGAAGGATCCGCTTTATTACTATCCGGACATCGAAGCCACATGCAAAAAAATTCGAAAAAATAAGCGCGCCCAAGGAGGCTCAAGTAATCAGGCAATGTCAGACGAAGTACCGCAACCTAATGACATACCACAATAGCCGATTGTACAACCACCACCACCACCAGGACTAACCTTGGAAGAGCAGACTGCTCTAATCCAAGAAATCTAAGCCATGAGGGAACAGATGCAACAATTGATCCTAGACCGAGACAGGGGGAGAAACAACAGAAACCCTTGGTTCGGTCGTAGGAATCCACTATTTGAGGATCAACCTGAGGATGAAGATGACGAGGACCAGGATCCTCCTGATAACTCAGATGATGATGAGGAAGACGAAGAAGCCATGCAGAAGAGGTATCGGCCTCAGTTCAAAGAAACTGACTTCAAAATCGGAATTAATGCAAATAATTTTGAGTTGAAGACTGGACTAGTTCAGATGGTTCAATAGAATCAGTTCGGCGGAAGGGCTACTGAGGATCCATATGCCCACCTAGACAAATTTCTGATGCTCTGCAATACTGTCAAGATTGGAGGGGTCAGCAAAAGTGTCATTCGAATGCGTCTGTTCGCATTCTCACTGCGGGATAAGGCACAGTCTTGGTTTACTGCACTGGACAAGGGGAAGATCAGAACGTGGACCGAACTACAGAATGAGTTCCTCGAGAACTTCTTCCCTCCAAACGTCATCAGACAAAGAAGGAAGGAAATCATTCGGTTTGCTCAAAGACCGGATGAGAGTTTCTATGAAGCGTGGGACCGCAACAAAGAACTACTCAGAGCCTATCCCGGACATGGTCTACCCCCAGGTGAACAAGCCGAGGCGTTCTATGAAGGCTTGAATGAAAGGACTGTTGAGTTGGTAGACACCACACTGGGGGATACCATCATGACAAAGAGCGGAAAGAAGGCCATGGAGTTCTTCCAAAAGATGGCTAACAACAATCAACGCTGGTCCTCGAGCAGACAAAGACCCGTCAAAGCCGTCGAAAAAGTAGTGGAAAAGAAAGCTGCAGAAGAGCCTGACTTGGTTGCTGAAGTCAAGAAGCTTCAAGAGGAGTTCGCTTCCTTGAAGCAAGAAAAGACAATAGCTGTAGTGGAGCCTGTACAGCCTCCCCCTGAAGGAGAACAAGCTGATGTGAATTTTGTTCAGAGGGGTGGTTACCAGAACAATAACTACCGTGGAGGTTACCAACACTAAAACCAGCACTACAACTACAATCACGCTAGGAACCACCCTGGGTTCTCCTACGCGAATCCTCAAGCTGCTGAACAACCACCTCCTAGATTTGCCGTACAAGACGGGGTAGTTGTCGACAAGAAGAAGCCAAATCTCGAGGAGATTTTGGCCAAATTCATGGAAGGCTCCACTAGCAACGTGAGTAAACTGGAGCATGAGATCTCTGGTGTGAATACCAAGATAGAACAGATGCAGAAGCACGTCCAGATAATAGAGACTCAAGTCAGCCAGATCGTTGATGCTCTCGGAGCACAACATAAACCGGGGCAACTTCCAAGCAATACACAGGTTAACCCCAAGAATCAGAATCAGAGAAATCAAGTGAACGCTATTACTCTGAGAGGGGGGAAATCCTATGAAGGGCCACAAAAAGCAAGGGCTGAATTGAAGGAGAACGAAGACGTCGAACAGGCCGATGAGACTGCCGATGACGAATCACCGTCGATTGACGGTGAGCAATCATCGATCGATGCCAACAAAGAAGGGCCGTCGATCGACGAGCACACCCAACATCGATCGACGCCTGCTCCAGCTCCGCCTCTGAAAAAGCCGCCCTTGCCGTATCCGCAGCGGTTCGCCGAAACCAAGATGAACGAAACGTATGCACGCTTTCTGGAAAACATGAAGAAAGTACATATCAATATTCCTCTTGTTGAAGCACTCCAAGAGATGCCGGGATACATCAAGTTTATGAAAGACATGGTCTCTCAGAAGCGACCCTTCATGGAACACGAGACGGTAAATCTCTTTGAGGAATGCAGCGCCATCATACAGAAAAAGATGCCAGTTAAACGAGAGGATCCAGGTTCATTCACAATTTCTTGTGTCATCGGTGGAGAAACCTTTGGAAAATTTCTCTGTGACTCTGGCGCCTCAATCAACTTGATGCCACTGTCAATTTTCAAGAGATTGGAAATCGGGAATATCAAGCCGACAACCATAACCTTACAGATGGCCGACTGATCGGTGTCCTATCCAAGAGGTATAGTGGAAGATGTGCTTGTAAAAGTGAAATATTTCATAATTCCCGCCGACTTCATGGTGCTTGACATGGAAGAAGATCGGAACATCCCTTTGATTCTGGGAAGACCGTTCCTGAAAACCGGTGGGGCTCTGATTGATATTTGAGATGGCAAACTGACATTCAGAGTCAACAATGAGTCAGTGACTTTCTCTATATATAAGGCGATGCTGAAGCACAACGATGGTAGCTACCAGGAGGAATGCCATATGATCGACTGTTTCAGCCCGATATTCTCCTCTCCATTCGCCTCTCTCAAAGGTGAGCCGGATTTTCTGGAGAACTGCCTACAACATTCACTCTTCTCGTCGTCAAATCTGGAGGAAGTAGAAGGATAGATCGTGGATCTAGTGATAGAACTGGATGTGTTCGAGGAAGTAACTCGAGAGAAGGAGACCAAAAGAGAACCACTATCGGGCCGAGTTCGCCCGAAACATCGAGACAACAAGTCACCGTCGATCGATGGTGAAGGATCGTCGATCGATGGCAACTTCAGACCTCCGTCGATCGACGGTGGGTCAGCATCGATCGACGCCCAAGCAGCAGTAACCCAGAAGTTTTCTTCGCCAGAAACAGCAAGACGTGGAAAAGGGATTTCAGCTATAGAGTCATCATCGATCGACGGACAGCCAGCATCGATCGACGCTCCCTTCTGCAAGCCGAAGTCTAACTCCGATCCACCAAATTTGGAACTCAAACCTCTCCCGACACATCTCAGGTACGTATTTCTGGAACCAAATGATACTTACCCTGTTATTGTTTCTGCCTACTTGACACATGGGGAGTTGGAGAAGTTACTGCGAGTCCTACAGCAGTACAAAAGCGCCATTGGATGGACATTGGGAGACATAAAAGGGATCATCCCCTCGCTTTGCATGCACAAGATCATTCTCGAGGAGAATGCTGCACCAAAAAGACAAGCACAGCGGCGGTTGAACCCTATCATGCAAGAAGCTGTGAAGAAGGAGGTTCTCAAGCTTCTTGACCATGGGATGATCTACCCAATCTCCGACAGCAAATGGCTGAGCCCTACACAAGTTGTAGCAAAGAAAGGAGGGATGCAGATAGTAAAAAATGACGATGGAGAAGAAGTGGCGACAAGACCCATCACGGGTTGGCGATTCTGCATAGATTATCGGGCATTGAATACCGCTACGTGCAAGGATCACTTTCCTCTTCCCTTCATTGATCAGATGCTTGATCGTTTATCTGGTTACCCTTTCTATTGTTTTCTTGATAGTTATTCAGGGTACAACCAGATAGCTGTGGCGCCGAAAGATCAGCACAAGACCGCATTCACATGCCCTTATGGAGTTTTCGCCTACCGACGGATGCCATTCGGACTGTGCAATGCACCAGCTACTTTCCAGAGATGCATGATGGCAATCTTCCACAATCTGATCGAAGATGTCATGGAGGTATTTATGGACGATTTTTCTATGTTTGGTAGCTCATTTGATGTATGCTTGCAGAATCTAGCTACCGTACTGGAAAGATGCACCGAGATAAATCTCTGCCTCAACTAGGAGAAGTGCCACTTCATGGTGCAAGAAGGGATTGTGCTAGGACACCGAGTATCAGCCGAAGGACTAGAGGTTGATCGAGCGAAAGTAGCTGCAATAGAAAAGATGCCGCCGCCAACGAATGTCAAAGCGGTGAGAAGTTTCCTTGGACATGCAGGGTTCTACAAAAGGTTCATCAAGGACTTTTCAAAGATCTCGTGGCCTTTGTGTAATCTACTAGAGAAGGATGTCTCTTTTGTCTTCGACGAGGACTGCATGCAAGCCTTCGAGAAGTTAAAAGCAGCCCTCGTGACTGCTCCAGTGCTTACTTCTCCAGATTGGAGCGAGCCTTTCATCCTGATGTGCGACGCCAGCGACTATGCCGTTGGAGCAGCATTGGGGCAATTGAAAGGAAAGCTCTTCCATGTGATTCACTACGCCAACAAGAGCATGAACCCGGCCCAGTGTAACTACACCACCACTGAGAAAGAAATGCTAGCAGTGGTATATGCCTTCGACAAGTTCTGGTCCTATCTGATAGGATCCAAAACTGTTGTCTACACCGACCACGCAGCTATCAAGTACCTGTTCGCCAAGCAAGATGTGAAGCCGAGGCTGATAAGATGGATCCTGCTGCTCTAAGAGTTTGACCTGGAGATCAAGGATAGAAAAGGAAGTGAGAACGTGATTGCCGACCATCTTTCAAGACTCGAGCCACCAGCTGAAGGAGATGATCAGGAACTGAGGATCCGAGAGACCTTCCCGGACGAGCAAATCTGCACCCTAAGGGATCTGAGAGAGACGTACGAGTCAAAGAAACCATTGTATGCGGACTTCCCTAATTACTTGGTGGGCGGTGTACTTCCACCAGACTCCTCTCCTTATGCAAAGAAAAAGTTCCTCACAATGTCAAATTCTATTATTGGGAGGACCCTTATCTTTGGAGGAGATGCGCAGATGGGATTATCCAGAATTGCGTGCCTCAGTCAGAGTGGCATCAGATCTTTGCTGCCTGTCATTCAGCTCTTAGCGGTGGCCACCATTCGGCCAATCAGACGGCATTCAAGATCCTCGTGAGCGGATTCTACTGGCCTTCCATCTACGAGTTCTGTCGAGGATGGATTACAAGTTGTGATCGCTGCTAGAGAACCGGCAACATCTCGCGTAGGGATGAGATGCCCCAAATGCCTGTGGTCGAAGTCGAGATATTTGATGTGTGGGGGATCGACTTCATGGGACCATTCCCGCCATCTCATGGTTTCTCCTACATCCTGCTCGCGGTGGACTATGTATCAAGATGGGTTGAAGCATTTCCAACAGCTGCCAACGATTCAAAAGCAGTCATCAAATTCCTTCAGAAACTCATGACACGATTCGGCACGCCAAGAGCCCTAGTAAGTGATGGGGGGTCTCATTTTTGTAACAAATGGCTTGCCTCTCTTCTTTGCAGGTACGGAGTTAAGCACCGCGTTACTACCCCCTACCATCCTCAAGGGAACGGGCTGACTGAACTCTCCAACAGAGAGATCAAGCAGATATTGGAGAAGATGGTGAAGCAGCGGAAGGATTGGGCTGTGAAGCTCGATGATGCTCTTTGGGCATACCGCACTGCTTACAAGACGCCCATAGGAACCTCTCCTTATCAGCTTGTCTTCGGAAAAGCTTGCCATCTCCCCGTGGAGATGGAGCACAAGGCTTGGAGAGCTGTGAAAGAGTTAAATCTAGACTAGAAAACGGCTGCATCAGAACGTGCCTTGGCGCTGAATGAACTGGAAGATTTTCGAGACGAGGCCTACGAGAACAGCATCATCTACAAGAGACGAGCGAAAAGGTTCCATGACAGAGGAATCCGTCCACGCATCTTTGGTCCGGGTGACAAAGTTCTCTTATTCAAATCTCGACTTTGCTTCATGCCCGGGAAGCTGCAGTCAAAGTAGGCAGGGCCATATACCGTTGCCCGCCAATTTCGCAACGGTGTAGTCGAACTAGCTGGCCAAGATGGAAAGAACTTCGCGGTAAACAGACAGAATTTAAAGCTGTACTACACCCCACTCGACATCTGTGTGGTGGAGAAGTACTATCTCAACCGTCCGTACGTAAACAGGTATCGTCGAGCTAGCGACGTTAAACCAAGCACTTGTTGGGAGGTAACCCAACAATTTTTGTTTTTTTTTCAGTTTTCAGTTTTTCAATTTTCAGAGTCAGGGTCCCGTCGATCGACGGAGAAAGTCCTGTCGATCGACAGAAGTTTTCAGGACCCGTCAATCGACAATGAAGGCATCGTCGATCGACGCCACATGCACCGTCGATCGATGGAAAAATTCTAGCGAAAAAAAAAATGATTTTAGCATCGATCGACACTGAACGAGCATCGATCGACGCTCGCAATTCAGAGGCATGGGGCAGAGAGTTATAAAACGGGATTTTCATCCTATTTTCAAACACAAACACACACGCACGCACCCTCTCAACCCAAAACTCCACGGTTCGATTTTTCTCTCCAAAACTTGCAAAATCCACGCAAGCAAAAATGACTGATTCACCGACTTTCACCACCCAAGAGGCCGTGGAGCGCTATCATAGGTTCGGGGGTAGGAAGTACACCATCAAGCAGACGTTGTACCCCTGCTCAAGGACGATGAAGAAACTCGGCATCCGGGAGGACCTGGATGACACGGTGATGGTCGACTTACCCATCGCTCGTGCTGGAATTTTTAGCTACCCTTGAGGTGTTCGAGGTCCAGCCGGAGTCCGAGCCCACCTCCATCAGTTTCCAGCTGAACAATGATAGCCACATTCTTCCCAGGAACGTCCTCGACGAGATTTGGGGAGTCCCAACTGACGGCACTGGCACCCCTACGGCACGTTTCAACAATGTCGAATTTTGGAGGCTGATTGCAGCCGATGCCCCAGCTGATCCAAACCTCTTCGACGTCGGCAACCTGAAGGCGTCTTCAATCGACAACCCCGTGTTTTGCTACCTTCAGCGATGCATGGGGGTGTCCATCTCAGGACGACACGAGAGTACCAAGGTGAGAATGAGGGAGCTCTATGTCTTGTCCTGCTTCCTCACTGGAGACCACTTCAGCTTCGCCGCCTTCATCATGGACCATTGGAGGCACCAGCTCAAGGCCACCAAGGGCAACATTTGGAGTGGGGGATTGATCACCCCTATTGCCGAGCATCTGGGGATCGACTTGTCCGACCTCGAGGTACTTCAGGACGAGAAGGGATTGGGCACCGAGCTCTTAGTTCGGATGCAGGTCCTTCTACCCCGCGAGGGCGGATGGCTCTTAAAGATGTCGAACAGGGACAAGTTCCCGTTGCCGCAGCCAGACCTCACACGAGTCACCGATTATCACTTCCGTGATAATTGGTTGATGAGTTCCCCCGCCCACTTGGCGGTCATGATTGGAGCCCGAGGAGGAGCAGGCACGTCCAGAGTCATTCACCGACTGGAGGCACAGGCCGGACAGGGACAGTCTGATATCCCATCACAGCAGGGGATGGGGGATGATGCGCACGTGCAGCAGCACGTAGGAGTTGAGGATGCAACGCCCGGATGGACAGGTGGGGCGTCGACCAGTCACTACCCCGGAGAGTCTTCCTCTTCCGGAGTTGACTTGGCGACCCTCTACCTCTACATGCAGCAGCAGGCAGCCTTGCAGGCGACGGAGCGGGAGCTTCAGGGCCAGTTTCGCTAGCACGTGACCACGAGGCTTGACACACTCGAGGATTAGATGCAGAGACTGCTCCGGAACACCGAGCCGGACTCCACCTACGTTCGCCGCCAGCGAGAGCGTCGGACCCGCAGGCATTTACTTGCCGATGATGCCGCCCCGGATACTGAGATGGATGACGCCCCGGAGGATGAGTGAGGTACCATTTCTCTTTTCCTATCTAACTTGCAAACTTGTCCACTCCTCGGAGTGAAACAAGTTTGGGGGGTGATGATCGGAAAAGGGAAACGTTTTTGTTTGTTTGTTTGTATTCCATTCACTACTTTCTTTTTATTTTTGTTTCTTTTTGTGTTTTTTTTCAAACCATCACCATCCTTGTTCTTTTGCTTCAGTGTGAATAATTGATCTCTGCAAGGATTTTTCTTCAGAACTAGTGCTACATTGAATTTTGATTTGTGGTATTTATTATGATAGGAAAGTCTAGACAATTATTTAGGAGCTTTTGAACATAGGGCAGTCGGAACTTTGGATTGTGTTGGTATTGAAAATATGATTTATCTTCTCCTTGAAATTGTGATTGTTGATTAGGACTTGAGATATTTGTGAAATAAGCATGATAATCTATGTGATAAAGTAGCCGATGATAGGAGTCTTTTTATTTGATAAGTTGAGCTTTGAAGTATAAATTATTGCATGAAAACTGATTAATGTTGGATGATTTTTTAGGAGAACAAAATTCAGCCCTGAGAAAATTTGTGCCTATCTTTCTTTTGTTGAGTGTCAGGATTAATGATTTATTTCCTAGAATTTGACTTATTTCTCTCTTAAGATTGCATTAAGTGTGGTAATAGGGTGAATATGATTTTTGGCAAGTTCTTTCATAGCCATCTCCCATACACTAACCTGAAATTTCCACTTGTAACCCCTTTGAGCCTAGAATGAAAATTTCTTTGATTAGAAGGGTTGAGGAATTGAAAATAGTGAAATATTTGGAAGGTGTTTGATGAGAGATATGAGTTTGAGTCCTAGAGGAAAGAATATGGGTTTCCATGGGGAGAAAAAGAAAAAAAGAAGTGAACATTGAGTGAAAAAGAAAGAAAGAACAGAATTTATGAGTTTGATGATCGTAAAAGAAAGAAAGAAAAGAATTTATGAGTTTGATGATCGTAGTTCACTATCGAAAAAAAAACCCTAGAAAATTTTGTAAGGACAAGAAGGAATAAGGATGTGTTGTGGTTATGGTATGTTTGGTTTGTTGGGGAAGAATTGTAGAAATTTCAGTCACTTAGCCAAATTTATCCCACCTTTTTAGGTAAGCCACATTACAACCAAAATAAGACCTAATTGATTCCCTGAAAATCCACACTAACAAGCAGTGGAGAGATGAGAAATCTGTCAAAAACTTATGGTGAAATAATCTGCAATCTTGGGTGAGTGAAAACAGAACCCTTTACTCTTTGAGCGATGAGTGCAAACACTTTCCGGTGAGGTTCCTCCTCGATAATTAACAATAAAAATATGTTTTGATTGCATAATTTATATGAATGAGTGATGCTTGGATAATAAAATAGACTTATGAGGCATTGCACACTTTTATCTGCATATGATTTAAATTCTTATCTTACAGATTGATCTAGGACGATCAATGGTTTAAGTTTGGGGGAGTTGATAAGTTGATATTTTTACCAACTTATTTACTGTTTCTTTGTCTATTTTGGTGATGTTTGAATCGTTTTTAGTGTCTTTTTTAGCATACATTGGCTTTTGTGCTTTTTATGGTGTGTTTGATGAATCATGCAGGTTTTTGGATGAAAATCGGAGGATTTTGGAAACTTGTTCGCCGCAGCTCCAGAGAAGATCAATGAAAGAACTCGAAGAGATCGACGCAGGAGTGCTGAAGCAGGACCACCGTCGATCGACACCAACCGGCCGTTCGATCGACGCCAACCGGCCGTTCGATCGACGGAGTGTCGTGGGTCAGATCATATCTTTTCTGTTTTCTAAAGATAAACACATATCTAACTCCTAGATATGGTAGAATTCATCCACAACATCTATAAGAAGGCTGAAGAACTCGAAAATCAAGAGAGAGGAGGAGACAAGAGAGAGAGAGCAAAAGAGAGAAGAGAATTAAATTGAGAGAAACATCACAAGGAAGAAGAAGAAGAAGATCATTGGGTTGGAGATTGAATTTCTTGGGAAGATTCAACTTTCCTTTTTATCTTTTCTTTTCTTGTTCATTGTCTATGATGATTAAGATTAGAATTATGTGCAACTAATTGTCTTCTCAGATTCTAGGTTTTCAAACTATCAATGTATGCATGTTTTTATTAATTGAAGTTATTTTTCCTTTCCCTCATAGTTTGTAAAATCTGGTTTTATTCTTAATCTTGAGTATGTTGGCCACAAACTTAGGATTACTAGTTGGAAATTAGAGACGTAACTGTAATAGTTTTCAATCGAAAGAGATTTTCATAATATAATTTGATTTCTTGTCATAACTGAAGGAAATAGATTGTAGGAATAAATCCATAGAACTTTAGGAGTTAGTTAATTAATCTTGAGACCGACAGGAGATCGATAATTAATTAATCTACTTTATGAATTGTCCAACAAAGAAGTTCATAATAGCTTTCTGATGTTCCACTGTGTAGAGGAATTAAAATTGGAAAATAATCAATTTGTTTATGCATGTCATACTTGATAGGGAGAAAAGCCTAGAATCTGTACTTCTTATCCTTTAGGTTTTTCAAAGTAAATTTATTTTCAAAATTGTTTTCTTGAGGTAATTAAATTTCAAAACCCTTTATTTTTGATTTTACCTATCCAGTACTTTAAGAACTCTTAAGTTAGTACTTAGGATTTTTCGTTGTTCCTTTCCTCGTGGGATCGATAATTTAATTTGCCGCTATATTATTAGCTTTGCTAAGTCGCGGGTTAAAAATATACGCGATCAGACTGGGACTAGAAATCCATGTTGATGTCATCACTCTTGCAGATCTATGCTGATGATGTCATCTATGAGTATGTGCTTGGTCCCCCCGACTGATAAGTTTGGTATCTGGACTGGTGAGTAGTCTCATGCTGGTTAGTCCAGTACTGGTTAGTCCTGTACTCATAGTAACCAAACTTGTCTGTTCAGACTCATGTATCCCAGACTTATGAGTTCAGTTTGAACCTTAGTCTGTTGAGTTTTTGCTCCTCTAGACTGATTCATTAATTTAGTATTCTGATCACCTCTAGCTTACAACTCGATATTAAGCCTATACAGGACTTTATATTTAAGATCTATATTGAAATTTCTAACAAATTTCCTAACAGTTAATTAATACTCCCTCTGTCCCGTCTAAATTGTCCCATTTCGAAATGACACAATAACCAATATTTGTGAGTGTAGTAAAAATAATAATTTATTAGTGAGTGTGAAAAAAATGTCATTTTAGGTAATTGGACAATTATATAGGACAAACAAAAATGAAAAATGAGACAATTTAAGTGGGACAGAGGGAGTATTAAATTAAAAAGGAAAAAAAAATTTGACCTAAAATAAATAAACTAAGATTACTTATTTAGAGTTAAAAACTTAAAATATAAATAACAAATATGATTAGAATGTAGAATCTTAGGTTTAATTGACTGATTTCTATCTAAGACACGTTTATAAAATTGAAGTTAAATTCGCCATACATATTGAAATAGAAATAATAATATTATGGTGAAGGCTTGATGGTCATTTGTCTATGTGTTTATTTGTGTTATGGAAATGTGAAGGCATTGCTCCGGAATAGGCTAGAGTTTTAGTGATTTCGTATCTTCACCCAAATCATTAAAAGATGCGTTGCTGAGCTCTCTTATTATAATTTAAAATATGTTGTCAAATTATTTTTAAAATAAAATCGTGTTTTATTTGTAAAATGATTGAGTATGCAAAAATATTTATTATATTTCCTATCTGTCCTCTAAACGGAAAGACAGTTAGAGAGTGTGTAAAATCTGAGTCAGGGAATACGGTCGAAGCCTTAAACATTTTGAATGTCAAGATAAATATGAACGATTAGATCTCGATGACTCTATGAGAGCCGAGATTAGTGCACTTAGTGCTAGACCTGTTGAGCTAAAATGCGCAGTTATGTTAAAATACTTTGTAACATTAGTTCATTTTAAAGTAACATCTCATGTGTTACTGTGTAAATTGGCATGCCAATTTTATAAATGTATATTTTGGGGCAATGTGTTCATTGAGTATGCGGTGTACTCAGCCCCTGTGTGTTATTTCTAGAACACACAGGTTAAACTGCGGAAAAGGAAGGGGAGTGTGGAAAATGTTGAGAAGAAGTAACTTAATAAGAATATAGCATGATCCTAAAATATACATCTTCACGTGTATATTTTCTCCACACAACTTCTATCGTCCTGAACCTCTGTAACCTATAACTTCCCCACTTTCGTTGTTTAGTTTAAAAGATTTTACGTTTGTTTTAAACTATAAAAGTTCACTTCATCTTTTGTAAATATTGTGTGATGTTTATAACTAAGGTAAAAGTTGTTGGATAATTTGTTGTACAATGCTAAGAACACTGCAACAAAGTATACCTAGTGATGTATGTTTATACACAAAGAACTGCAAGTATTGGAGGTACATAAATAAAAATAAAATTAAATTAAAAGAGAATAGCCGAGTCGAGGAATCCCTCTTCCCGCAAGATGAATTCGCCAAGGTAGTGCTCGTTATCTGGCGATAGTCCCCAAAGGTAAAACAACTTCGTCTTTTACGAGGCAACACCGCAATCGCAAAAGCTCCAGCGAACTAAACTGAGGTGAAAACTGAGTAGCTTGGAAGCTAGGAAAAGTTGCAGCAATATGAGGAAAATGGTGCATTATTTGGCTATGTGTCGCTTGTCTAGGGGACTGGAGACATGCTCCTATGTATGCATATTTATAGGTATGTTCCACCGAGGGAAGCATGTTTGTTACGGTCGCAGCCATCAAGACACCATTGACTCGAGCCATTATAGGCGGGAGACACGGTTGTAACGGATGCACGCAACCTGGGCGCACGTGTTGTGTGTTTGACCACGTGTTGAACGTGTTGAAACTGTCGCCACACACTTTCAACACGTGCTGACTCATCAGCCACGTCACATGCTTCATGTGCACCACGTCGACTGGTCCAACCACGTCGACATCCCACATGTTAAGCCCGTAGGCTCATTTTGATAGCCCAAAGGCCAAAAGGATAAGGCACGAGCAGGCTTAACCAAGCCTAAGAGACCAAAGACCAATTGTCGATAATCGATAACTGGAGCGGGAACCGCGGTCAGGGCTCGGGCGCTCGGCCAGCAGCCTCGCTGAGGCCGAAAGGCAAACGGGGTGGGGCGGGGCGAGGCAAGCGGCGGCGCGCGAGGACGCCACCGTGTGCCACGTATACTACACACCTTGTTATTACACACCACTACCATTATGGTTTATAAACACAGATTAATTAATTTAATTAATCAATGTGGGATATCATTTATTACATAACCACCTTATGTAATAATCCCACCAACCGTGTCACTTCGTGGATTCATTTCTCACTCATCGGAATTCGGATTTGAGAAAATAAATATACCGCGATCATTTACTCATCGTGTAAATTAATTTGGTAATATTTAATTTCAATAAAATTAAATATTTCACATCAGGAATTTACAATACAGTCCCCAAATTACCAACAAAAGTTTATTGAACAATATATGTTTGTTGATGTATTTTAAAGCAATTAAATTTTAAATTTTAAATTAAAACTCGTCGCCCCTTCATATATTGGGGAAGTAAAATGGGGGTGTGACATCTATAAACTTTAACACATTTACTATTTATTTCATAAAATGATAGCATTACTCTTTTGGGAAACTACATTTAGATGGAAAGGTTTTTTAGGCATCTCCAACCCGAAATACCAAACTCAAACTCAAAATGCAGTAAATATCAAATCAAACAGTAATTTATCTCCAACTCAAACCCAAAAGAATATTTGATAAGTTCGTGATTTTGCTTACTTATCAATTAATTTCTAGCTTATTTTATGTTTAAGTCGTGCATTTTTCATATTATTTATTGCATTGTAATATACTTGTGCTTTGTATGTTGTTGGTGGTGAAATTTTGCAGAAAAGTAGGCAAGTTTTGACTAAGTATTGAAAATGGGCAAAAAGTGGACGTCTCCATTTCGACCGACGCAGACACGTATCGGTCGACTTGGAGAACGACGCGGAACAAATGGAGGTCGACATGAAGATAGACACATGAAGACATGTTGATCGATGCAAACACGTGTCGGTTGACGTGGAAGCTCGACGCTGATGTGGTAGTTTGATGCAAGAGGATCGATGGAGGAAGGTGTGTCCACCGACATCATTTCACATTGGTCAACGCGAACTTTAGAGGCCCAAAACCAAACCCAACTCGGAGATTATTACTAGTACTATTTTTAGCCCTAGATCTTGTGGGATTCACATCTACATCTATATAAGCCTTGTATTTTTGAGTTTTTTTTAGGTTGAACAGTTTATTTTGGGATTTTTACTTTGTTCCCAAGGCAGACTATTTGTGAGCTGAAGAATCGAGTCACAATTATTGGAATCTGTATCGTATTCTACAAATTGTTTTTAGATCAATGCAATTTTATTTCAAGTTCTATCTTTTCATGATTTCTTTGATTATGAATATGGTGAACTAATTTAATTATCATATTATAGGGTTATAAAAACTATCCTGATTGCATGTTATGGATTAATTAAATCGATCATTTCTTTTCAAAGTTTATGAAATTTTGTGCTTAAATCTCAATCTTAATTTATTGGCCATTTCTTTAGGTTGTTGGTTAATCAATTTGAGACTAAAAGGTGAAAATTGTTAACAGAAAAAGAATTTCATAATATGATTAATGATTCTTGTATTAAAAAAGAAAGAATTAGATCATAGGAATAAATCTATTTTTTATTATAGTTATTAACTTGTTCTTGAGACCGAGAGGGTAAAGACTTTTGATAATCAGCTTTGCGAATTGTCGAGCCATGAGATTTGCAATATTGTTATGATGTTCCATCTTGCTAGGAATTAAATTGATATTTGATTAATTCTCCATTGCATATCAGGAAGGATAGCAATAAATCCCAAAAAAAATTGTAACTTTGCATATGATTTAAAACCCTTTCATTTTACTGTCTTGATTTTAAGTCTTCAAAATTCAATTTTCCTTTAGTTTTTAATAATTTCAAAACCACTTTCAGAATTGAATTCGCTCAAATAATATTCTGAGAAACTGTAGTTCAGTACTTAGGATTTTTCGTTATTTAATTCATCGTGGGATTGATAATTGTTATTTGCCACTGTATTATTAGTTGTTACTAAATTACTAATAATTTTTAGTGATCAATATTCTAAAGCATATTTTTTACAACTTTTTATACTTTTCAAATACTATCAATATATTTATAAAATTCACAATTTTATCTATTTATTAATTTCAATGAAATAATTTATTATAGGGAGTATAATTAATCATTAATGAATATAAAATATTATAAATATTTTTCTTAATTGAATATTTATTTTGATAATAAAAATTAACTAAGTAAACAATTTAATAATAAAATATAATTAATTAAAACTGGTTTTAATAGCATGAGTTAATCATACTTATTCATTATTTTGAATGTAGTAAATAATAAATCATGAAAGTATGAAAAAGAAATGGGTTGTTTTGTAAATAAGAAAAAATGCGTTTTGCTACCATTGATCATCAAATATGCGTCTCTGGAGATCTTGGGAATTGTAAAACTGAAATTGAGTTTGATTGGGGGAGAAAAACTGCAAAATATGGATTTGGGTTTGAGTGAGGGGTTAGATTGGGGGAGCTCATCGAGGGTGTTATGCCTTTATATTTAGATACATAATATAGATTCGACATTTGATGTCGCGGTGCCATAATAATTAACTTAAATTGTTAGAGGATTCTCTTTATTAGTACCATTTTCATTTAGTAATGGAATGGAACATGATGTTCCAACGCATGCTCAACACCCAAAAATAAAATTTCCAATGTTTTGACTTATGTACAGATGGACATGGTCTGGATTTGTGTTGATTTGGAAACAATTCTACAATCTTGTAAGGTGAAATTAATTCCCAAATATTTTTATGTCCAACTTCCAAAATTTTGAAAATTTCAACATACTAAGCCAATTTGAAGTAATTATCCTAACGAGGTTCGTATATATATATGAAAAAAACAATTCTAAGAAATTCATGAAAAGGATAGTAATGATGTTTGATACTCTGATTAAATTAGGCGAAATTAGATTTATAGAAAAAGAATGCCTGATTTCAGGGATGTTCGTCCCTCTATTGAAGGATGTATCAGCAATCAGCATCGTGATTAGACATTAAAAATCCATCTAAAAAGTACTCCTCTTCATCTAACATGTGCCCAAAAAGTATTTCTCTATTCTCCCAAATAAAGATTGTTCCATTATTTAATGAATACATCTCATATGATATGAATAGAACTTAAATTCACAGTATTGCATTGATTTCACTTCATACTTGAGCAATTTCAAATGCAACAACAATACAACATATAGGCACAAGAAAATGGATAAACATAAACCGTCACTTGAAATACAAGATAAATTATGCATACATTGTTTAAATTAAGATTTACAATATGAATAAATTGGACATCTGAAACAACATTTTATTTGAATTCAAAAAATAACATCTGAAAAAAATGTCCACCATTCAGCTGCAGCAACATTCTAGATTAAGAATGTGGTTGTGAAAAAAAAAAATGATTCTGCAAATCACAAAAAAGGGGACCAAACAAGTAAAGCTGAAAAAGAAAAAAGCTGCTCAAAAACCAACCAGAGGGCTTATCAGTTAGAGTCTCAAAGCATAATAATGTATTGGCTCGATAGATATAAACAACACAGCACAAAAGAGTTAGGGTACCAAAGTTCCAAGGATGGTTGAAATATATGAAATTGTCCCAACTCAAAATTCAGACATAGTATAGATTCAGATTCATTTCACGTCCTGAGTACCTGATTCAGCAGCCCTTAGTGCTTCTGCCATCCTTTTTTCTCTATTTTGAATTTGTCTTTCACTGCCACCATATAAAGGCCTGAACAAGTAGATCTGAGGAATATGTAAGAAAGAGGGAAGGGTATGCAGGAATAGTCATTGATAGATACACTCAATGAAGACAAAAAAGATTGGGGAAGGCACAAGATATAAAACAAAAGCAAGCAGGTTAGAAGAATATTCAACTAAAGAATTCATAAACAAGCTACATTTTACTGCATGGATTAATTAAGCAGAAACTTCTTACTAAATTTTTAAGATTATCTAGATATTTCCTATAAAGCTACAAGTGGATTTACCATTAAGTGCATAATCGGCGAGTAGAATTTTGGCTACTATGTCTAAAAAATTAATATGTGGCATGCAATTCTTCCCGCCGGATATTCACTATTAGCTCCACTCTCATAATCCATCTATTTTGCAATAGTGCTTCTACAAAATATGGAAAATTTGTTGTTGCTGGTGAATGTGTGGAAGATTGGATTTTTATGGTTGAGAAATAAATCTTCTACATGTGTAAAATAGTAGAGTTTAAGAACTTCCAGAAACCTAGAAAAAAAATGGTTCATATTTAAGTTTTATTGAGTGGAACTGTGGATTACTTCCTATGCAGAATTTTATCCACGAAAATCATGGTAATCGAGGCAATATAGAGCATTCCAGATTGTACATGATCTCATAAAATGTGGAGATCCTTAGATATGTCAAATAAATCTAAACATAGCTCTATGCACTTCAGAGTTCAGATAGCATTCTGTCTCTAGAATCATGGTGAGTTGAGCATTCCTGTGAAATCACGTCGATGATCCATCTTAATCTTATATAGAAGGCGGAGATTTTCTTAATTAATAAAGATTTCAATGTTTATTGTTTTCCTTTCTAGTAACTATAGCTACTAGTGCGATGAGCATAAATTCAATAGTTGCTTTCTCATAAGCTGGATTGCTGACTTTTACCTTCAAAAGGATGGTTTTTGCATGCAAGCAAAGTGCATCCTACGCATACTCATTTCATTTATCCAAAAAACAAAAATTGATATTAAGAAAATGCCTTCAATGGCATAACTTAGAATGTGAGTAAGATAAAACATGAAGTACAATACAAGAAACATTTGACCATTGACAGAGCACAAAGTTTTAAGCAATGTGGATAACCGAAACACGTTTCAAGATCAAAGTATGAACGTCAATTAGCATATTACTGTTAACAATAAGATTACAAAGGTAGACATGCATTGTGAGTTGCATACCTACTGCACTTCCAAAAAGCGCAGAGCCAGAGGATCCCGAGGACCATTTATCCCCAATTACTCCTCGTTCAAAGTATCCCATACTTCTCTGTCAAAAACAGTTTTCAATTAGGAAAGAACATTGTTGTATACCATCAAAAGACCAAACAATCAATGTATCCGTAACATATCATTAGCAAATGTCAAGCACGCATTTTCTCCATTTCCAAACCATATCTACACATTTTCAATCCAAATGCATTTCGTAGTGTTTTCGAAACTATTGCTTATACGATTGGTGTCTACAATTATGTGGATTTGGACACACAATTAATAAAATTAAAAAAATAATAATAAAGAATAACTAAATAAAAAATAGAAGAGCTCGGGGTAGAGAGGTTCTACCTTCAACAAAGTCCGATTAGAGCTGAGACTCAGGCCTAAATCTTCCTACACCAAAGAGTTTCGAATTTATTTGCAGAATTTGAAGGAGACGAAGAGGTGAGAGCGCAGTAGGGGGTTTTGCCATAACCGTTTTTCTTCACGCTTTTTTTTTCCATTTCTCCACTAGAGAACAATGACCCGTGGGGCTTGCCCGTGTCCATCTAGACCCGCCCGACTAGGCCCATCACTTTGATAGCCTTTATAACAAGTAGGGGTGAGCAAAAAACCGAAAAATCCGAAAACCGAATCGAAATAATCGAAAAAATTTCGGTTATTTCGGTTCGGTTATTTCGGTTTTCGGTTCGGTTCGATTACGATATTTTAAGCAATTCAATTTTCAGTTCGGTTTTGTATTTTTCCGAACCGAATTAACCGAAAAACCGAAATTATATATATAATATAAATATATTTATTTTTATATATATAATAATATGAATATTATATATATATTTAACTATGCTTAAACTTTAATATTTAACTATATTTAACCATAATTATATTATAAATATATAATATTAATATATTATTTATATATATATATATATATATAAATATATTTTTAATTGCTGAAACTTTATTTTTAATTTTTTTTATGTGTATTTTTTAATTTTTTTTCAGATTTTGTTTTTTTTTTATTAATATTTCGGTTTTACCGAAAAACCGACATAAAAAACCGAAAACCGAACAGGAATTTCGGTTCGGTTTTTTTTCCTGTTCGGTTTGGTTCGATTACGAAAATAAAAATTTCGGTTTTTCGGTTCGGTTTTTTTTCAGGCAGAAACCGAACCGAAAAACTGAATGCTCACCCCTAAAAACAAGGGGAAATAGGCCAGCCTAATTTTTGGTTGATTATATGAATAGTTCGAATATGCTGAACATTTTTTTTAATAACTAACTAATATTTCACCAGCACACGAAAATATAATTATTTTTAATTTATTCCTTTATTTTACTTTAATATTTAAGATTGTATTAATTATAATATATTTAATTTTAGTAAATAATGTATATTTTATTATATATATTTGATTTTTTCAATTATTAATAGTTTTCAAATTTTAGTAAAGATGTTCTTTTAGAGCATCACAATGCTACCCAACTTATCTACTTTCATACGTGTGCCACGTCAGCATTTATCTTTAGTTATATTCATTTACTTTTACACTCATTTTTATCTATATCATTTTTAACTATTTATAAATCCTACAAGTAATAATCATTTCTCAATATAATATACCACAAATATTATTTTATGTTTTTATTAAGTAATTTAAATTAAACTAATTTTGATTATTTTAAATTTAAAACTTGATTTAATTAATTAGTTTATATATATATATATATATATATATATATATATATATATATATATATGATAAAGAAAAAAAATTCAAAACCCCCAACGCAATATCCCTATCCCACTACCAAAAATGGCACGTGTGCATTTTGAGCGATTGGGCTGCAAGCGCGAGTGCGATGAGGTAACACCTTTTTTTCTTCTTCCCCGTAGATAAATATTTACCCCTCTCTCCTCTTTCTTCCCATTCTCTCCTCCACCTCAACTTTTCTATCCTCCATCTCAACTTCTACCTCCTATCTTCTCTCCATATGGATAGGGGTGAGCAAAAATCGAACCGACCCAAAAAAACCGATCGAACTACTGAAATTTGGTCGGTTTGGTTTGGTTTTGTATAGTTCGTGTAACGCCCCCAACTGACCTTCCCAATTTGGAGCCACGTTACATTGATGTTTCAGGTTTTGACAATCAAAATTCAAGAATAATAAGCGGAAGACTTAAACATAAGAAAAGATATAAGCATTCTTAAATAGTACTTCGAGTCAAGTCAGTGTAAAACATATTCCAAAGTTTAGATACTTCAAAAGGGAAGGGAAATATTCAGAGAGTGTAGCAGCGTATGTGTAACGTGATGGTGACATGTATATGAAGATACATGTCACATGATCTATTATTTCTTCAAATATAACCACTTTATTCCGCCTGCTTACA
>JAPKLW010000615.1:215588-248319 GCA_026898455.1 Plectranthus barbatus
AAATATATAAATCCTTACAAAAGCTTAATTAAGCTTGGGGCATTACAGTTCGGTTCGGTCCTCAGTTGTAAAAATTCAAAACCGATTTAATTCGGTTCGGTTGTCGGTTCTTTCTTTCGGAACCGAAAGAACTGACCGACCGATTCAATTTAATATAATAAATAATAAATTAAAATATATTTAATATAATATTTATAATATTGTGTAAAATACTTTCTATTTTAATGTCTAGCCTAATTAGTATTTCTTTCCAATTCTCTATTTCTCCCTAACCCGTCGGCCGCACCCCACCCTCCCCCAGCCGAAACCGCACGCCACCACCCACCACAATCCCTCGGCCCTCGCCAGCCGTCCGCCGCACCATCACCAGCACCACTAGCCGAGACCGCACGACGCAGGCACGCAGACAAGTGCTACTGCTCGTCTGTTCGACCACCCCACGCACGCACGCGCCCCCAACCGAGACCGCACGATGCACGCAAACACCCTCCCCTGTTCGCTGCTCGTTGTCCACTGGTCCCCTGCTCGTTGGCCGCTGCTCGATTGCTCGTCCTCCTCTCCAATTGCAGCAAGTTATATCATATAAATTGTGAATTTTCGGTTGGAACCCAACCGACCAAAACCAAATCGAATTATTCGGTTTGATTGTCAGTTCGGTTGAGAGATTTTTCGGTTCGGTTGTCAGTCGGTTTTAGAAATCAATTCGGTTCTCAAAATTTCGGTAGATTTTCAATCGAACAGACCGAATGCTCAGCCCTACATATGGATGTTCTTAGGGATAAATGTATCAAAGATTTTGAATACAGTTTAAAGCAAATCTCAATTTTAAGGAATTTGAGTTAATTATAAAATAATGTAATTTCTTTCTATTGATGTCCTTTTGAAAATAATTTTTCCCGTCTCTAAAACTAACTAATCCTCTCTTTTAATATATACACATAAATTATAGAAAAGTGGAGTAATCAATTCTTTGATTTTTTTTTTTATTTCAAACATATTAAATGATTTGGTTTTAGTTGGAGAGAGATATTGATGCGTTTGAAATGGAAAGTGGTAGGGGCGAATTAGGGTGGTGTGTGTAATAAGACAAGTAAATATATGTTGAAAGCGACCTATTCATTTTGCCAGCCACATTGCGGCTGCGTGTCCCACTCCCTCTCTTGCTTCTCCTCCCATTATTTTCGGCTTTCCCCACTTTCACTTTTCATGGATTATTATTTTCCTCAATATAAAGAGAAAAAAAAAAAACTAGTAATATCAAATTTAATCTTAATGTTGATTTTTTATCCATTCAGATGAGATTGTGGGGGGATTAACTCTGCGGTTACATTTATGTGGAAATTGTTAGACTTTGGGATTTATTTATTCGAGCAATTTGATTTTGGATTTTTCTAGACGATTTAGTTGGCAGAATGTTTTTGAGGTTTGGCGTTTGACATCATATTCTGTGGTGTGTTTTCATGCATTATTGATTTATATATATAGCTATGATACAATTTATGTCTATTCATTGAATATAGTATTTAAAAACATAAAATCATACATTATTGAGTTTTTTTTTTCGGATTCCACTTAACATACAAAAACTACAAATTTTAGGCAAAAGATTCAATTATATCCTAAATTATATATTTTTTCTCAAAATAACCCAAACTATTAGAATGTCAAAATAAATACCCAAACTATTTAAAAGTATGCAAATATATCCCAAATTATTTTTTTTAATTAACAGAAAGCTGACTTATAATTGGAAGTCCATGTCAACAAAATAATATGACATGTGAATGCAACCTATAATTCAAAAATAATTTATAAAAAAATCATAATAAATAAAATTAATAGATATTTCTTTTCCATAAAACCCAAAAAACCCCAAAAATGAAAAAAACAAAAAAAACCCCTCTTAATCCTACCTCTCACTTCTCCTCATTAATGCTAGGAGACGGGTTCTTCATCCCATAATTGAAGAATACTCTTGAAGCTTGAAGATATCGAAGACATCAGATCGTCAACTCTCATTTCATTATTTTTTTTTACAAATGAGACAAAAAAGCACCCGGACTTTGAGGGTGAATTTATTGCGTAAATGAAGAATATTATGAGAATTTTGATTGTATTTTTTTTATTAACTTTTAGAAAAAATTTTCTAGTTACAATAGTTTCTCTACTATTTATGAGTAAACAATTTTACATAAAAGGTAAGCTCCTTCAATTGTGGCGGCTCTTTTCTGTTTTCCTTATATCTTGATTTCATTGTGTTACAATTGTATCACTTTTGGGAGCTAGTGTGGAGGATTCTTCTTCCCCTCTCCAACCAGTCCCCCGACATGAAAGAGAAAGTCGCGACTATCACCCTTTCTCTCATCAGTCGTAAAATACCTCGAAGCAGCAGATGTTGCTTGATGAGATCGGATTGTGAGAGATATGTTGCGAGAATGTCCCCAAAGAAGATTCCAGGTTGCGACCCTGAATCTTTTGGCGAAAAGACAATTTAGTACTACTTATGGGCAGATTTGGTAAGATCCGATGGATCAGACCATAATATCTGGCAAGTAGTGGAAGCACTGTGCCGAGATTAATTTGGGTGGTAGTGCGGTTTGAGGTTGAATCTTTATAATGATAACCCACGCTACAATACCACTTGGAGCTAGACACGTACTGTCGGGATGTTTGATCCCCGTGTAGGGATTTCATGGCGAACCGAACTGCCAAATCCAAATAAGTCAGATCGTTCATGGATGTTGAGATTAATTACCAATTCAATAAACCCAAGCATGCTCCTATGAATTAAATGCAGTGGATATCGAGTTTACCTTAACTCCGTAGTGTCAGATCCGATCTTTCGTGTTTGAATTGCAATCCCTTGATTCAACAATGCGATTTAATTAAATATGCAGAAACAGAAATTAGCAATAGATCTAATTTCTAGATTTAATTAAACAAAAGAGAAAAGAAGAGAGAATCTGTTCTCCAGATTAGATCTTCAGATTTGTATCCTAATGCTGTTCAATCCTGCTACTGGTGAGGATTCCATAGGACTGTGATTGTGAAAGCCGGAGTCGAATTTCTTCTCCTCCCAGACACATAGAGGCGCCGCCCACTCTCTCTCAAATCTAGGGTTTTGACTGAATTCAAAGTTCTAAGGTTTGTGAGAGAGAACTGTCTATTTATAGACCTATGGTTTTAACTCTAATGGGCTACTGGGCCTCTTTTCAGCATATTTAATTGGGCCAGACCTGAGACCTAATGCAAATAATATAGTGGGCCTATGAATTAATTAATTCCCATATCCACAACCCATGACACAATTAATTAATTAATATTAGTTCTTTTTCACCACAAAATTAATACTGACCTACCCCTTTATTACCACGTTATGAGAACATGCTGCATTTACTTGAGAATTCCCATATTTAAGGTTACTGGACATTCATTAATTAATTGGAGCTTCTGACAAGCTCTATCTAAAATTAATTAATCTCTTATTTTCTGGAGCAGTACCACTCAAACCTTATCACTCGTGTTTGAACTTAATAAGCCAGCAGGACTTTAGCACGATGAATGTTATTGAGCTCCTCAGGGAATGTCCCCATCCTATTACTCGGATATAGTTACCTAGCTCTAGTTTCAGGCTGCAATACACGAACTGCTGTTACCCAAGATGCGGGTATACGAACACGTTACTCAAGCTCTCCACTATGGCAAGTCAAAGCAACAGTCAACCCGTGCATGCCCCTGAACCTTCGTTAGGGTTTGGACTCAATCAAGATCGAGATCTTGTATTCTCTGATGTCAGAGAGTAGAATACATCTCACTGTGGTCCAATCAATACGCAACCGCACGTACCAGCATATCAAGTTTTCAAGACAAATTACTTCTTTCAGACTATGGTGCAGCCTATACCGACAGACTTATCCTCGTACGTTGTCTCGGCTGTGATAATATTTATATCTCACTAGGTCAAGTGATCATATTGTCTTCTGCGAACTTCAACACACCGTATGATCGTCCCTGTCGGTGGGATAAGAGGATATCGTTGTTACTCGCATGTAAGTTTGTTTAACAGATAGGAAATACCGTTGAATGTATACTCATAGTAATAAATGTTTTCTGTATACAAAATCCAACAATCTTCCACTTATACTCAAAGCTTTACACTCGCTATTACAGAGTATACAGTGCGTCTATCTAGCCTAGCTATCACATTAACCACTGATAGTGGTAGGCATCCACCTCAGACCTAGTCCACGAATATGTCTTTCTTAAACCTTCTATGGCAAACCCTTTGTGAATGGATCAGCTAGGTTGTCTCTAGTGTCAATCTTCTTGATCTGCACATCACCCCTCGATACGATCTCTCGTATGATATGGTACTTTCTCTCTATGTGTTTGCTTGCCCTATGAGACCACGGTTCCTTTGAGTTCGCCACTGCACCAGAGTTATCATAATAAATTGTGATGCTCCTCGGAATCACGCCCAACTCTAAAAGGTAGTTCCTGAGCCATACCCCCTCTTTCGAGGCGTCGGAGGCGGCGACATATTCCGCCTTCATGGTGGAGTCAGCAATGCATTTCTGCTTTGAGCTCCTCCAAGATACAGCTCCACCTCCCACGGTAAACACATATCCTGAGGTCGATTTCTTCTCATCCTGATCCCCTTGGAAATCCGAGTCTGTATAACCCACAGGGCACAAATCCTCACTTTGATAAACTAGGCAGTAATTCCTAGTTCTCTTCAAATACTTGAGGATGTGCTTTACCGCAGTCCAATGCGCATGTCCAGGGTTAGACTGATATCTTGCTACCATGCCAACGGCATAACAGATATCTGGCCTGGTACACAACATCGCATACATGAGGCTACCCACCGCAGATGCGTATGGTACAAGGCTCATCTCATCTTTCTCACTCCGTGTCACAGGACACTGCCTATTAGAAAGATGTACGCTAGGTCTGAAAGGTAGCAAGCCTTTCTTGGCGAGTTGCATGCTGAATCGGGCTATCACAGTATCCACATAGGATTCCTGTGATAAGCTTAACATCCTTCTCTTACGATTCCCTAAGACCTTAATCCCAATTATGTACCCAGCTTCTCCCAAATCCTTCATTTGGAACTGTTCGGATAACCAACGTTTAATCTCCGAAATCACTCCCTCATTGTTTTCGAATAGGAGTATGTCATCCACATACAATGCAAGGAAAACCACGCTCCCACTGACAAAAAGTCAGTAAACACAACTTTCGTTCTCCAACTGTGAAAATCCATAAGATTTAATCACATCGTTGAAACGTATGTTCCACGACCTTGAAGCTTGCTTAAGTCCATACAAGGACTTCTTAAGCTTCCAGACAAGATGTTCTTCACCCTTGCTCATATAACCCTCGGGTTGCTGCATATAGATGTCCTTACCTTCTTCAAGGTAATTGTTTAGAAAAGTGGTTTTGACATCCATCTGTCCAATCTCGAGGTCTAAATACGCTGTTATAGCAAGAAGTATCTGGGTGGATTTGAACATGGCTATGGGTGAAAAGGTTTCATCATAATCTATGCCCTCTTTTTTACCATAACCCTTTGCCACCAGCCTGGCTTTGAAAGCCAAAACTTTTCCATCTGCTCCCTTCTTTCTTTGTATACTCACTTGCACCCTATGGCCTTGAAGCCATCAGGCAGCATAGCTTTCTGGTATACATCTGTAGCGGTTATGGATTCTATCTCAGAATCCATGGCGATGTGCCACCTTGCAACATCATTGTCTTGCACTCCCTATTCGTAGGTCAGTGGGTCAAAGTCCTCATGTTTGTCTTCAGGGCTAAAGTCCGAAGACTCACCCACGAACATGTACCTTTCTGGTTGAAAAATAACTCTCCCACTGCAACGAGGCATCGGTGCCGTGTCAGCAGTTGGTGCAGCAACTTGTGATTTTGCACCTTGCACTAAAGAACATGTCGGTGGTGTTGTACCTCTCACAGGTGCACCCACGTTTGCACATTCCCCTTCCCTTGGAATCGCATTCTCATCTTCAATTTCTTGAAGAACTATATCACTCCTTGTCTTGTGGTTTCTCACATACTCGTCCTCCAAGAATCTAGGGTTGGGGCTAACAACAATTCTCTGACTCTCAGGACAGTAAAAGTAACCACCTTTCGTTTGCCTAGGATACCCTATAAGCAACATTACCTTGGTTCTGCTTTCTGATAAGCTCATAATTTCACTCACTTATCTATAATATTTTCTACTATTCCATGTAGTTTTATTAAGTTTATCTATGTATTGTATGCATGAGTCTATATTGGGTGGTATTAGGCGCGTCTTGATGTTTATGCAGGTTTTAGGCCTAAATTCACGAGAAAACTGTTCCGAAAGCAGTGACGTGTAAGAGTAGCAGTGAATAGTTCTTCCACATAAAGAATTTGGGCTATTGGCGCATGGCAATGGATAGAGCTTTGAGTTATCTTTCCAACGCAACTGGAATCAGGTCAATCGGAGTTCGGGAGAGGAAGTTATGGCCAAAACCGTGAGACCGTGCGGAAGGGACGAGACCTGATTTTTTCACGTCGATCGACGGAGAAGCCACGTCGATCGACGCGGACCTGCTGGCACGGAAAATTGAGTGAATTCAAATTTTATCATATCTTTAGCCTTAGATTTGATAGGATACACCTTCACCTCTATATGTATCCCTATAACTTCGATTTTTAAGTGTGCTTCATTCCAAATTTCAAATTTTGAGAGATTCCAAGCTTTAGTTGAGTTTTATGTTTGAAAAGACAGATTTTTGTGGGAAGACATTCAGACTCAAGTTTTTATGCAATTCATGTTTTATTTATCTTTGATGAATTCTACTATGATTATGTGTAACTAAATCCCTTCTCAGATTCTAGGGTTTCGAACTATCAATGTATGCATGTGTGATTAATTGAATTATTTTCCCTTTCCCATCGTAGTTTGTGAAATCTGTGCTTATTCATAATCTTGAGTTTGCTGGCCACATCTTAGGATTAATTAGTTGAGAACTTGAGACGTAACTGTAATAGTTTTCAATGGAAAGAGTTTTTCACAATATAATTTGATTTCTTGTCTGAGCAGAAGGAGATAGATTATAGGAATAAATCTGTTGATTTTTGGAGTTAGTTAATTCATCTTGAGACCGAGCGGAGATAGGTAATTGACTAATCTACTTTATGAATTGTCCAACAAAGAAGTTCATAGTACTTTTCTGATGTTTCACTACGAAGAGGAATTAAATTGGGAATTAATCAATTTATTCATACATGTCATACTTGATAGGTAGATATCCCTGGAATCTGTACTTCTCATAACTGCTTCATCAAAAGTCTTTTATTTTCCTGTTTAATTTTAATTTGCGAAATCAGTTAAAACAAAACCCAAAGTTTATTTTCTTTCCTAACCAGTGTTTCGAGAACTTATGTTTTAGTACTTAAGGTTTTTCATTATTTTTTCCCCATGGGATTCGATAATTTATTTGCCGCTTTATTATTAGCTTTGCTAAGTCGCTAGTAAAATAATTCTGATATCAAATTTTTGGCGTCGTTGCTAGGGAAAGAATAGAAATAATCTTACTATTAATTCTGTGATCAAAATACTGATTTAGGTTGTAATTTTTTTACTTTTATTTGAATTTTCGTGAGTTTTCGTTGTTCACGTCGATCGACGTGTGTTTTACGTCGATTGACGCAGTAATTGTGTCCGCGTCGATCGACGCCAATTCTCCGTCGATCGACGCCTTTGTTTGTTTGTTTTTTTTTTCATAATTTCAGTTTTTGAGCTTTTCTGTTTTATTGAGTTTTGTTATCAGTTTTACTACACTACCTCCTTTGCTCTACAGGTAGTCTATGATTACACGAGCTAGTGGGAAAAAGCTAGTGGAATACGACCCAGAAATTGAAGCCACGTGTAGAAAGATCCGAAGGAATAAGCGTGCCCAAGAAAGTTCAACTAATCAAACAATGGCAGACAATGTACCACCGTCGGACCATGTGCCGCAGTCGGTCGTCCAACCAGAGCCGATCGACCAACAGCCACCTCCACAGATGTTGACCCTGGAGGAGCAAACAACACTGTTTCAAGAAGTCCAAGCCATGAGGGCACAACTCCAACAGCTGAATCTCGAAAGGAACAATCAAAATAACCGACATCTTCGCCGCAACCCACTCTTTGAAGATATTCCAAGGGACGAAGGTGAAGAAGATTAGGATCCGCCCGAGGAATCCGATGAGGATGAGGAGGAAGAAGCTATGCAAGCACGGTACCGACCTCAGTTCAAAGAGAAAGACTTCAGGATTGGCATCAACGCCAACAACTTCGAGCTAAAGATCGGATTGGTGCAAATGGTGCAACAAAATCAATTCGGTGGAAGAGCGACTGAGGATCCATATGCACATCTCGACAAATTTCTGATGCTTTGCAATATTGTCAAAATCGGAGGGTTTAGCAAGAGTGCCATTCGAATGCGTCTGTTCGCATTCTCTCTGCGGGATAAGGCACGGTCTTGATTCATTGTACTGGACAAAGAAAGTATTAGTGCATGGATTGAATTGCGGAATGAATTCCTGGAAAACTTCTTTCCTCCGAACGTCATCAGACAAAGATGGAAGGAGATCATCCGGTTTGCTCAAAGACCAGATGAAAGCTTCTATGAAGCGTGGGAGCGTTACAAGGAGTTACTGAGATCTTGCCCAGGACATGGCCTAACTCCGGGCGAGCAAGAAGAAGCATTCTACGAAGGGCTCAATGAGAGGACTTGAGTTGGTGGATACCACACTAGGTGACACCATCATGATGAAAAGCGGAAAGAAGGCCATGGAATTTTTCCAAAAGATGGCTAACAACAATCAACGTTAGTCCTCGAGTCGAAGTCGCCCTGTGAAGGCTGTTGAGAAAGTGGTGGAGAAAAAGGTCGCTGAAGAACCTGATTGGGCAGCCGAGGTGAAGATGTTGTGAGAGGACTTCGCTACACTGAAATTAGAAAAGGTAGTCGCGGTAATAGAGCTTGTGCAAGCTCCGTCTGAGGTGGATTGTGCCGATGTAAATTTCATCCAAATGGGCGGTTACCAAAACAACTACCGTGGAGGATATCAGCAGCACAACCAACCCTACATTTATAATCACGCGAGGAACCACCCTAGATTTTCCTACGCGAACCCCCAAGCTGCGGAGCAGCCACCACCTGGATTTGCAGTGCAAGATGGAGAAGTGGTGGAGAAGAAGAAGCCAAATCTCGAGGAGATTTTGGCTAAGTTCATGCAGGTGTCCACTGATAAAGTGAGCAAACTAGAGCAAGAAATCGCAGGCATGAATACTGAAGTAGACCAGGTGCAGAAGCACGTACAAATTATAGAAACCCAGGTCAGTAAGATTGCCGATGCCCTCGGAGCCCAGCACAAGCCGGGGCAACTTCCGAGCAACACTCAGATTAACCCCAAGAATCAGAATCAGAGGAACCAAGTGAATGCCATCACTCTGAGAGGGGGGGAAATCTTATGAAGGGCCAAAGCAGGCGGGGAAAGATACCCAGGAGGACGAAAAAGTCGAGCAGGTCGAAGAAGCCGTCGCAGACGCAGCCCCGTCGATCGACGCAGGATCTACATCGATCGACACAGCTCCAAAGGCCCCATCAATCGATGTTGATCCACGTCGATCGACGCCAGCCTCCAGCCCGCCTGCGAAGAAGCCTCCTATGCCGTTTCCGCAGCATTTTGCTAAAACAAAGATGAACGAGAGATTTGCACGCTTTCTGGAGAACATGAAGAAGGTGAACATCAACATCCCGCTGATTGAGGCACTACAAGAGATACCAGGGTATATCATGTTTCTGAAGGATATGGTCTCTCAGAAAAGACCCTTCCTGGAGCACGAAAGGGTCAACTTGTTCGAGGAATGCAGTGCGATTATTCAAAAGAAGATGCCGCTGAAGAGAGAGGACTCGAGATCCTTCACGATCCCCTGCGCCATTGGAGGAGAGACCTTTGGAAAGGTTTTTTGCAATTCCGGCGCATCCATCAACTTAATGTTGCTGTCAATCTTCAAGCGACTAGAGATCGGGAGCATCAAACCAACGACCATATCATTGCAGATGGCTGGCAGATCGGTGTCCTACCCAAGAGGCATCGTTGAAGACATACTTGTGAAGGTGAATGACTTCATCATTCCAGCAGACTTCGTGGTGCTGGACATGGTAGAAGACCACAACATCCCGCTGATCTTGGGGAGATCTTTCTTGAAGACTGCTGGAGCGTTGATTGACATTCGAGATGGCAAACTGACGTTCCGAGTTAATGACGAGACGATCACCTTCCCCATCTACAAAGCAGTGCAGAAGAGTAATGAAGGGATCTACCAGGAAGAGTGCCACATGATCAATTATTTCAATGCGGTGATTTTCTCTCCCTTTTCTTCTCTTAAAACTGATCCGGATTTTCTGGAGAACTGCTTACTACACTCTTTGTTTTTATCTTCAAATTTGGATAAGACGGACGATGAGCTTGTGGATCTAGTGATGGAGCTGGATGTGTTTGAAGAAATAACACAGGAGAAAGAGAACAAACGGGAGCGGTTGCCAAGCCAATACTGTCAGAACAAACCAGATAAAAATGGGGGAAGGTTCACGTCGATCGATGCCATGAGCTCATCAATCAACGCCGCCTCGAAGTCCACGTCGATCGACGTACGAAGGAAGTCAGACCCGGAGTTTTCACCGACAGAAACAGCACGACGTAGAAAAGGGATTGTTGTAATTTCATCCACGTCGATCGATGTAAACCTGGGAAAGCAGTCATCTAACTCTGATCCGCCAGTTCTAGAACTCAAGATGCTTCCGGCACACCTCAGGTCCGCCATTGGATGGACTTTGGGGGATATCAAAGGGATCAGTCCTTCATTATGCATGCACAAGATCCCTCTGGAAGAAGACGCCAAGAAATGGGGGATGCAAGTTGTCAAGAACAAAGATGGAGAGGAGGTCGCGAAAAGACCAGTCTGGACCCGACCTCCCTAGTAGGTGAATTGAGGTACCGTCGAGCTGCGACGTTAAATCAAGCACTTGTTGGGAGGTAACCCAACGATTTACTGTTTTTCTTTAAATAACCCAACGATTTACTATTTTTCTTTATCATTTTTTTTCATTTCTGTTAGTTTTGCTTTTATCTTGCATTAACAATTGTTTTGAAAAAAAAAATTTTAAAAATTCTTGGAGTACAGCTCGGCATCGATCGACGCAGCCTGACATTGATCGACGCCGAGCAGCCGACGGAATACACTTTGATCCACATCAAGGATCGACAAGAAGGCTTCGTCGATCGATGCAACTTGTGTCAATTGACGCGAAGTGCCCAAAGCAATTAGGTCACGTCGCGCGATGTTTGAAGACTCCGGGGGATAAAAAGTTGATGTCTGAGATCAACTACCAGGTATCGTTCCCTCTTTTGTCTGATTTTCAAACTTATTCCACTCTTCGAGTTGGAAATAAGTTTGGGGGGATGTGGACAAGAGATGGAACGTTCTATCTTTTATTTATTATGCTTTTCGTCTTTAATTTTTTTTTTCTTCTTTTCTATTTTATGCTATTTTGTGGGAAATTTTTTGAGTTTTGAGATAACCTGAATGCGATTGTGAGATTAGAATTGATTGAGGGTTGAGTTTGGATTGATTGAGATTGTGGTTAGATGCCTATGAATGTAGAATACCGCATGATAGGACTGATTTGGCACTTATACTTGCATGATGATTGAGCTGATTTGATATTGACTGTGGAAGAAAACTTTTGAACCATTGTGTGAGAAATTTGAGCCTTTATTTCGTTTGATGTGAGATTCACATGTGTGTTTTAATTTCTCTAGAACTTGCCTATTTTTTGTGTTGAGACTGCATAGTGTGCACAAGTTTAGGAGATGATATTAAGCCATCTTTGTTAACCTAATATCCTAAACACTGTCCCTTCACAATGAAATTTTCCCTAGTTAGCCACTTTGAGCATGTACAATTTTTCTTTCCTTGTCTATGAGATTAAGAAAAATATTATCTCACTCGTGTCTTGAGTTGTGGTATGTATGGGGTTGATTGGTGAATTGGTGATAAGATATGATAAATTAGTGGTGAAAAGATGTGTGAAGAAGAAGATCATAGAAATAATTAGAATTCTCATAAGCTCTCTGAAAAGAAAAGAATACAAAATTATTGAAAAGAGCATAAGAGATTCAAAATGAGCTAGAAAAAATTTGAGTTTGTTGATGTATATGAGGAGATGAGGTGGATGATTATAGATAGTGGTTGGATGTGTTGAGAGTCATGAACTAAACTGATTTAGTCACTTGGTCATATTTCCCAACCTTATCAGAAAAAAGCCTATGTTACAACCTTTCGAAAGTCCTTTTTGATTCTAGACTTGTGTGCACATTCTAGCAGTGGAGATATTAGAAAATTTGCAATCCTATGGTAGAAATTTCTTCATACATGTTGTTGAGTGCTTTCATCTATACCTTAAACACTTGAGAGTTGAGTGATGAATTTTTGAATTGCTTGTGCGTAGTGGATTTTTGATTCTTGACTGTGATGAATCTTGTGAGGCATTGCACTTTAACTACATGATCTTTTGATTTCTTTCTTGCCTATTGATTGAGGACAATCAAACGTTCAAGTTTGGGGGTTTGATAAGCTCATTATTTCACTTACTTATCTATATTATTTCTACTATTCTATGTAGTTTTATTAATTTTATCTATGTATTGTATGCAAGAGTCTATATTGGGTGGTATTAGGCGCGTCTTGATGTTTATGCAGGTTTTAGGCCTAAATTCAAGAGAAAACCATTCCGAAAGTAGTGACATGTAAGAGTAGGAGTGAAGAGTTCTTCCACACAAGGAACTCGGGCTATTGGTGCATGGAAATGGATAGAGCTTTGGGTTAGCTTTCCAACGCAACTGTAATCGGGTCAATCGAAGTTCGGGAGAGGAAGTTATGGCCAAAACCGTGAGACTGCGCGGAAGGGGCGAGACCTGATTTTTTCATGTCGATCGACGGAGAAGCCACGTCGATCGACGCGAACCTGCTGGCACGGAAAATTTACCGAATTCGAATTTTATCATATCTTTAGCCTTAGATTTGATAGGGTACACCTTCACCTCTATATATATCCCTGTAACTTCGATTTTTAAGTGTGCTTCATTCCAGATTTCAGATTTTGAGAGATTCCAAGCTTTAGTTGAGTTTTATGTTTGAAGACAGATTTTTGTGGGAAGACATTCAGACCCAAGTTTTTATGCAATTCAGGTTTTATTTATCTTTGATGAATTCTACTATGATTATGTGTAACTAAATCCCTTCTCAGATTCTAGGGTTTCAAACTATCAATGTATGCATGTGTGATTAATTGAATTATTTTCCCTTTCCCACCGTTGTTAGTGAAATCTGTGCTTATTCATAATCTTGAGTTTGCTGACCATATCTTAGGATTAATTAGTTGAGAACTTGAGACGTAACTGTAATAGTTTTCAATGGAAAGAGTTTTTCACAATATAATTTGATTTCTTGTCTGAGCAGAAGGAGATAGATTATAGGAATAAATCTGTTGATTTTGGAGTTAGTTAATTCATCTTGAGACCGAGCGGAGATAGGTAATTGCCTAATCTACTTTATGAATTGTCTAACAAAGAAGTTCATAATACTTTTATGATGTTTCACTATGAAGAGGAGTTAAATTGGGAATTAATCAATTTATTCATACATATCAAACTTGATAGGTAGATATCCCTGGAATCTGTACTTCTCATAACTGCTTCATCAAAAGTCTTTTATTTTCCTGTTTAATTTTAATTTAAGAAATCAGTTGAAACAAAACCCAAATTTTATTTTCTTTCCTAACCAGTGTTTCGAGAACTTATGTTTTAGTACTTAAGGTTTTTCGTTATTTCTTCCCCATGTGATTCGATAATTTATTTGCCGCTTTATTATTAGCTTTGCTAAGTCGCTAGTAAAATAATTCTGCAATCACTTTCTAACTTATCAGGTGTTGGAGTATACTGTAAAGCGAACTTTTAAGTGAGCTTTGTCATGTACTTAATCTCCTATAAATAAATGAAACAAACATTATCACATTGTTGCAATCTCATGATTGCATGTATATCCACTTATCGTATATTGCAGACAATGTGGTGGGTGCGTCGTCCCACTGAAGATCGCATTGTTGGGTTCCTTATAAGATATAAATGTATTTACACCTGAGATAGTCTGGATAAACTATCATTTTAGGTTGTAGTATAAACTTGAGACAACTAGTCTTGGTTATTAGTTTATACTAGTGCGTGGTGTCGCATTGAATGAATCGCGGTGAGACGTGTTCTTCTATTCTGACTTTATGAAAAACCAAGGTCTTGACGACTTTGTAAATTCTTAACCCTAGATGTGATATATAGATATATGCAAATGATTGTTTGTTACTTTGACTTACCATGGGTGAGAATCAAAATGATGATTCAATATTCTCCGTATCTTGGGTAACAATATTATTTGTATGTGTTTATTTAGTCACATTAGGGCACTGTGTCCTGAACATCCAAGTTGATGACATCTCCTTAAGGAACTCATAAGTTTTATCGTATTAAACCCAGCAAGTGAAATTTATTCCGATACGATAATAATGTTGAGCTGGTACTACTTAAGGAATTAAGATATTAATTAATTAATGTTTTTAGAGCTTTTATTTAATTAATGGATGTGTGTTATCTTAAACACGGGGAATTAATTAAGTCTAATAGAAGCCCTGATTCACATCAAGATAGGATGGCGGTTGCAACATTAATTCTCTAGTGGAATGAATTGATGTTATAAGTTCAAATTATATTATGGGCTGAATATATGTGTTTGGACTTATGGGGTGCCCAATCCTATACCTTCTAGAGATCCCTGGTCGGCCCAATTAGAAACCCTAGAAGATGCCTATAAATAGGATCTTATGGTTGAGAGAAAAAACCCTAATGGTCATTCCATATGTTCATGTGTTGAACGACGACTAGGTTTAGTTCTCTCAAACATTGCAGATCTAGTTTTGGTTGGTATCTAACAATTCAGAGGATTGTTGTCCACCTAGCATTCGATCGTGGTTCATGGGACACAGGCTAGAAGATCTCCAGTGGAATCAATCTCCAGATCTGTAGATCTGGTAAGGTAATCACTGATCTTGTCGATTTAATCTTATTAAACCATGTATATGTACGTTTGGTATCCAACATCGCTCATGGGAACGAACCACCTTCACCGGCGTGTTCCATCAATTGGTATTAGAGTCACGTTCATGGTTGTTGGCTTTGCCTAAGACGTGCAGTTGGCTTATTGTATTTTAAATCATTTAAGCATATCGTTGATGATTTTATATATTTATTTTGTTCCTCGTGGCTCCTGATCTATTTTTTGGTTTTGGCGCGATGGTTTATTTGCGATTTGTAATCGTTTTTCACCACGAGAAAATCTATGGTTAGTGTAGGAAATGATGTAATTTTATTTCCTGTATTTTTTTTTTTTTGATGTAATTTACTGCAAAAAACGAGACCAAGAAATGAAGAACACGAAGAACAAACATCGACGGAAAAATTGCCGAATCGCAGTCGCGTAGGGCCTGTTTGCAGCTCAGCCGTGGCTCACCAGCGTGTCGGTGGTGGTGTCCAGATAGCAGGGATCGAAGCTGGGATGGCCGGCATCGTGGCAGCACCGGCGGTCGACAAGAATGGTGACTTGTGGCGGTGCAGCTCCGGCTACAAATCGCGCACTCCTCTGCTCGCGATTTGAGGCTGGTTTGCAGCCTCTCTTCGCGGCGTTCTCAATGACAATGGGGGCTGCGTGCCGGATCGACGCTGGTTGGATCTTGAAGCCTGGTAATAGGTGATCACAGGGACTTCGGTGAGGGCAAGAAGTGGTAATGTCGTGCGAGTTTTTCTGGGAATTTTCAGAATTTTGCGTGACAGTTGCGTGTGCCTATCTTCTTCGCTGGATTGGCAGCGATCTCGGCGTGGATCGTCGGTGTCGGCAATAGGGGATGGAAGACTGTCCTTAAGACTTCAAAGCCCATTAGCTTTCCGGCATTAATGGCAGCGATTGTCGTGTGAAAACAGCTGCACGCGAGAATCTCGCGATTCTGTCTGCATGTGGCCTAAATTTGTGCGTCGATTGGAGGATATTTTGGGTCGTATCCATAATTCCAACGACATGATCTGACTTTCCATACTTTGGGCTTCAATGCCCAATAGGTTTGGGAGGTTTATTATCGATCATGGCGGCGCAATGGGCCGATGAAGTTGGCCCAGCCGCAAGAAAACCCTAATTTTCTGGGTTGACAACATGCAGGAGGACGTTTCTCCACATTTATTCGGAGGCGATCCTCTTATGGATTTCCAGTACCAATGACATGGAATTAAAGTCCAAACCTAGGGCTTTAATTCCCTGTAGGTTACCGACATGATTGACATTGGAATCGATGGAAACGAAGGCGAGAAAAGTGCCATGTGCACTAGTTTTTTGCCAAGACTGCTCAACTAGCCATTTTCTCTGGCCAATTGGCGACGATTCGAGCGTGAATTTCTGGTGTCGTTGGTTGGAGATGGAAGTCCAAACTTTGGTCTTCAAATCCCATTAAGTTTTGGTCGTTGATTGTGCGTCGTTTGGTAGCAACGGTGGCTCGAAAAATGCCATTTGCAGTAAATTCAAAAGCCTAAATTAGAATTGTTCGAGGCCCGGATCCGATTCGAATACCCATTTGAAGAGTTGTATATCGAATATTCATGTAATAGAATAGGTAGATATGCAGGTACACATCTTGGGGCCACGAGGACTTTTTATATGTTCTTGCATGATGTGTGTTTATTAGCATGTTGTATGTTTTACATGTTAGGAGCATGCTAGGATTTATTTAATTCCTTATTGCATGCTGTCAAAAACCTTCAACTTAAAACAACTAAGTGAGTTAAAATAAATTTTAATTAATTTATTTAGGCCTCCACAATTGGTCTTATAAGTGATTGTGGATGTTGTTCGCGGGACCCTGGAAGTCTCCCCCTAGAGGATATAGCATTCATTGGTTCACTGGATAAGACTTCTAATAAAAATGAATTTTATCTTTAAATGAAGTGCGTGGCACTCGCGGGACCCTGGGAGTCTCCCCCTAGAGGATGTGTCATTCACAGTTCATTGGTAAAGATTTAATTCAAGATAACCTTAAGAAATTATTTGCAAGCGATGCAATGTCCTAATAGTAAGGTCATCAATTGTGAAATAATTTTCTTTATTGGTTAAATTGTGGTCATCACTTAGATGTGAATTTCTATATAACTCCCCAACGGAGTCCCTGTTTTAATTTACATGGCCTGTGTATAAGGTCCGACTATTAATTCCATTTGTCACAAAATTGAGGTTGACGTGACATTGGAATTAAAGATAGTTTGTATGGTCAATGGATATGTGTGTAAACGTCCACCCAACGTGACTTGCATATATATTTGTTGGGTTGTTGAAGGTTGCATTAACAATGGTTTGAAGGTTTCCATATTTTATGTTTCAATTAATGTGATTTAAATGCTTACGTATTTGCATTTAATTTATTTCAGTGATCATCATGTTGTTTAATCCGCTTATGATTGTTCTCTGTCATAACAAGCTTATTGGTCCAATTTGTTTGGACTGAAAATAAATCTGGATATAGTACTGGTTGCTGAAGAGTACATATTTGTACTCAAGATGCCTACTCAATGTCTCTTGAACCTTTACTTCCTCTTGAAAGTAATGATGGGTAAGAAATAGTACTCTGTTGCTGAGTTTCTTGCTGGCTTGATTACGGTGGAGGATCTCACGGGTAAGAGATCACTGGCTCTGGTTTCTTTTAAAGCATCATCTTCTTTGTGTAATGACGGTAAGAAGAAGAAGCCACAAAAGAAAAAGAACAGTGGGAGCAAATAAGTAATACTTTCCGGTAGTATGACACCTTTTGGTGGTGTCATGAAAGTAAAGGGAAAGTGCTACAAATGCAACCAATCTGGGCATCACAGATATTAATGTCCTCTCTTAATGAAGGGTATCTCGGGTATATCTTCTGTTTTAGTTGTTGAAACATGTTTTGTGGCTTGTTCTACTATCTCTTGGATAGTAAATACTGGTGCCACTATCATGTTTGTTTTTCTCTGCATGGTTTATGCAGACAAGACAACTAATGAAGGCGGGATTACTGTAAGCTTGGTAAATGATGTTTGAGTGGTGGTTGTTGCAGTGGGAGATATGCACTTAATCTTTTTCAGATTGTGTTGTAGTATTAAAGGACGTTTTAAATGTGTCTAGTTTTCGAAAGAATTTATTTTTAGCTTCGAAAACTATTTATGGATGGATATTTAGTTATTTTTAATAATAATGATGTTATTATGAGAAATATTATTTTTAATAATACTTGTGTATATCGTTCTGCAACTGAAACTCATGCATATTCATCATCTAAAAGAATAGTTTCTTCTATGTTGAATTAAACATATGTTTGGCATCTAAGACCGGGTCATGCTAATCTGGTTAGGATCCAAAGACTGATGAGTCGTGGATTATTGGAATCTCTCCAAGTTGAACCATTCTCAGCCTGCGAATCCTAATTGGAGAGTAAGATGACATTAAGGCATTTTCTAAGGCTACGGGTTTAAAGCCAATGATATATTGAAGATGATTCAAACTGATTTGTGTGGGCCTATATCTATTCAAGCAAGAGGTGGTCTTGATTATTTCGTGACTTTCACGAATGATTACTCAAGGTTTGGATACATTTGCTTGATACGCCACATGTCTGAATAATTTGACAAGTTCAAAGAATTTAAGACTCGAGTGGTGAATCGAAAAGGTAAAAGTATCAAGTCACTATGATTTTATTGTAGTTTCTAATACCTAAGTGCTGAATTTAAGCAATACTTATTAGATAACGAGATTACATATTGTTGGAAGATCATCTACTCAGCATCTTAACAATCAGGATATGATTTTGAAGAAAGAAGATAGAAGGCAGAAGAAGGAGCACGTGACTAAAGTTGGATAAAGCAAGAAGTGCAGTCAAAAGCTATTTTGTTTGTATTAGAACTGTTGGGTGTTGAATATTTATTATTCTGCACCTTTTTGTTAGACTAGTACATATACTAGCTGTGAGTTTTGAGAATAGGACACAGTCTACCTGATTCATTTTCTTTCACTATGTTTTGATACATCTGTTGTAATGCATGTATAAAAAATATTGCAGACTCTGTTTTCTTACATGGCTACCTTGTTCATTTTCTTTCATGGTATCAGAGCGGGTATTTGATACCTGCCTCTGATACTCCCACCCTCCATGTTTTATTTTTTTCTTTCAGTTATGGAAGGATCTGATGGGTTTTGTATACTGAAAGCATTTATTACAATGTGTATACAACGGTTTATTTCTCCTATCTGTTAACAATCGTACATGTATGAACAATGGTATCCTCTTGTCTCACCGATAGGGACGATCATACGGCGTGTTGTAGATCGCAGAAGACATTATGATCACTTGACCTAGTGAGACATAAACATGATCACAGCCGAGACAGTGTATGAGGATACGTCTGTCCGGATGGCTGCGGCATTGTCGGAATAAGTAGTCTGTCTTGGTTACTTGACATGCTGGTACGCAGAGGTGGCGTATTGATGGACCGCAGTGAGATATATTTGTCTGTCTGACATCAGCGAATAAAAGATCTCGTTATATTGATTGAGTCCAAACCCTAACAAAGGTTCAGGGGTTTGCACGGGTTGACTGTTGCTTTGACTTGCCATGGTGGAGAGCCAACACAACGCGCTCGTATATCCGCATCTTGGGTAACAGCAGTTCGTGTAGTACCGCCTGAGACTGAACTTAGGTAACCATATCCGAGTAATAGGATGGGGACATTCCCTGAGGAGCTCAATAACATTCATCGTGCCAAAGTCCTGCAGGCTGATTAAGTTTAGGCACGAGTGATAAGGTTTGAGTGGTACTACTCAGGAATTATAAGATATTAATTAATTGTAGTTAGAGCTTGTCAGAGGCTCCGATTAATTAATGGATGTCCGGTAACCTTAAATATGGGGATTCTCAATTAATGCAACCCATTCTCATAACGTGGTAATAAAGGGGTAGGTCAGTATTAATTCTGTGGTGAAAAAGAATTAATATTAATTAATTAATTGTGTCCTGGGTTGTGGACATGGGAATTAATTAATTTATAGGCCCACTTTATTATTTGCATTAGGTCCCAGGTCTGGCCCAACAAGTGTGCTGAATTGAGCCCAAATTGGCCCATTAGGGTTTCTAACCCTAGGTCTATAAATAGACAACTCTCTCTCATAAGTTGTAACATAGTTGAAACACAAACCCTAGAGAGAGAGAGGTGGGCGCCGTTTTCGGTGAGAAGAGGGAGGAGAATTTCGATTCTGGTCCTGCTCAAGTCACAGATCTACGGAGTCCTCACCAGTAGTAGATCTGACCAGCACCGGGACACAGATCTGAAGACCTGATCTGGAGAACAACAGATTTCTTCTTTCCCTTTCTTTATTTTCGATTTTCTCTAGAGATTAGTTTTCTAATTTCTGTTTCCGCAGAGAAATCGGATTGCGTGGTTGAATTGGTTCTTGGAATTCAAACGCAAAAGATCGGTACAGACACTACGGATTTACGGTAATCTCTCAATCCACAATTATGCATTAAATTCATAGGAGCATGCTAGGGTTTTGAGAATATTTAATTATGAGCAATATCCATAGATCGATCCGGTTCAGTTTGGTTTTAGTGATTCGGTTCACGGAAAAACCCTACAGGATCACAGAATACTCAAACGAGTTTTGTGTCTATAATGCCACAATATTTGGCCACTTCTGTCAAGCTTAATGAGAATAATTTTCTCATATGGAAACAACAAATCTTGAAAACAATTAGGGGATACGGTCTTAAGTCATTTCTCTCTAGCGATTCTCAACCCCCAGAAAAATATCTCCCAAGTGAAGATGGTTCAGTAAGAGTAGTAAGCCAAGAATTTTTAACTTGGACAAGACAAGATCAGTTGCTGTCAGCATGGATTCAATCTTCTCTCACAGAAGGTGTGATGATTTTGGTGGTTGGGCTATCAACATCTGCAGAAATATGGAGCGCAATAGAAACAAATTTTGCTAGTCAATCAAAAGCAAAGCTAATGCAGTACAAGTTGCAACTTCAGACTTTGAAGAAAGACAGTTTATCCATGAGGGAATATCTCAACAAGGTAAAGGTGTGTTGTGACTTGTTGAGCTCCGCAGGTTATAAAGTGACAGAAGAAGATCAAGTATTGCATATTTTATCTGGTCTAGGGAGTAAGTATGACTCAGTAATGGTCACCATCACCTCCAAGAGTGAGCCTTCGACTGTAGCAGATGTGCAGGCTCTCTTGTTGAGCCTTGTGTCAAGAATGGAGTCAGCTAAAAATCATTACATCGATTCTGAAGGTTCATAACCAACTATGGACTTGAACGTATGCAGAAGCAGAAGTTATTTCAGCAGCCAACAAAATAGTGCAAGAGGGCAGAGAGGTGGCTTTCGAGAAAGGAATAGATCTGAGAACGGTAAAGATTTTTGCCAACTCTGCAGAAGGCCTAATCATATGGATGATAAATGTTGGCATAGGTTCAATCATAATTTTACTCCACAAAATGTTGTGCACCAGCCACAATATCAAGGATTTCAGCAAATTCCCAACCTCAATGTTGCTCATTTGTCAGTCGCACATAATTCCACCTATGCCCGTTCAGAAAATGGTTGTGATAGTATTTGGTACCCTGATTCAGGTGCTACACATCATGTTACAAATGACCTCTCCAACTTGAGTTTTGCTGCTGAATATAATGGAAGTAATAGGTTGCAAATGGGAAATGGTTTTGGAGTTGACATCGTTCACATTGGTAACACATCTCTTTGTTCCTTGCATCATTCTAAAGCCTTTATCCTTCATAATCTTTTGCATGTGCCTAGCATTACTAAAAATCTCCTTAGTGTGTCTCAATTTTCAAGAGATAATTATGTGTTTTTTTAGTTTCACCCTTCAGTGTGTTTTATTAAGGACCAAGTCACCAAGGAAATCCTCCACAAAGGCATTCTTAGGGATGGTCTCTATAACTTTTCATTCCAAAAAACTAGCCACTGTCCAATCTTAAATCCTTCAAGCTCAAATGTAAGTCTGATTCCCATCTCACATGCTAGTGGTTGTCAAAGAGTCTCTACACAGGTTTCTAGTAATGTGCAGTCTTTTGTTTCACCTTGTTCTCTTACATCTGTAGTAGAGTTGTCAAATCTTGACATTTGGCATCAAAGATTAGGACATTGTGCCTATGATATTGTTGTTAGAACTCTAAAAGGATGTAATGTTTCCTACAATCCAAGGTTGTCTACCAACTTGTGTCCACCTTGCTCTTTTTCTAAAATGCATCGTTTGTCTTATTCTCTCTCCACCACAGAATATTCCACTCCTTTAGCTTTGATTCATAGTGACCTATGGGGGCCAGCACCAATTGCCTCAACAAATGGTCATGTTTACTATGTAAGTTTCATTGACCATTGCACTAGGTTCACTTGGATTTACTTGCTTAAATCAAAATCTGAGGTCTCTTCTGTTTTTGTCTCCTTTAAAGGAATTGTTGAAAATCAGTTGGATTCCAAAATTAAAGCCATACAAACAGATTGGGGAGGGGAGTACAGAGGATTATCTTCATTTTTTCAAGAAAATGGCATTGTTCACAAGATTTCTTGTTCTTATACTCCTCAGCAAAATGGATTGGCTGAGAGGAAACATAGGCACATAGTCGAGATTGGTCTGTCTTTACTGTTTCAAAGTAATCTTCCTATGAGATTTTGGGATGATGCTTTTGTCGCTGCCGTTTTTATTATCAATAGACTTCCTGCTAAACCTTTGCAATTTAAGATCCCCTTTGAAGTTCTTTATAAACAAAAGATTGACATTTCTGTTTTCAAGGTCTTTGGATGTCTTTGTTACCCTTTCTTGAGACCTTACAATAAAAACAAACTAGAACCTAGATCCACCACTGGAACATTTTTGGGATACAGTTCTAATCACAAAGGGTACAAAGTTTTACTACCTAGTGGTAAGGTCATAGTTTCTAGGGATGTTATTTTTGATGAAATGGTTTTTTCGTTTCAAAAACAAACTCCCATCTTACACAATGATCACTCTTCTACTAATTTTTCTTCTCCTGTCTTGCCTGCTCATCCTGTTCCTATCACCCCTCACAATCAGCCAACTCCGGCCACACCCCCTACTACTACTATTCCTTCCACTTCATCTTCTTCACCACCTTCACCATCCTTTAGTCCTTCTCCCATTACTCCTATGTCAGATAACTTGAATTCCACATCTTCTCAAACTTCACCTCATATACAATCTGAACACTCCACTACAATGCCATCTTCCCCAATGCAGCCTATGGACACAGGTCATCACATGATCACGAGGTCCAAGGTAGGGATATACAAGCCCAAGATCTACTCTGTTTCTGGAGATAAATTGCTGAATACTGAACCGAAAACAGTTCATGAAGCTCTTGCTAGTCCACATTGGAAGAGGTCAATGCAAGAAGAGCTCAATGCCTTGACAAGAAACCATACTTGGGTTCTTAAGCCCTTGCCACCTAACAAAAATGTTGTTGGTTGCCGGTGGATATTCAAAATTAAAAGATTTTTAGATGGCAGCATTTCCCGATACAAGGCTCGTTTGGTGGCCCAAGGGTATTCACAAGAGCCTGGTTTTGATTTCAATGAAACCTTCAGCCCTGTTGTCAAACCAACTACTATAAGAATTGTTCTTTCTCTGGTTGTTTCTTCCAAATGGTCGGTTATTCATCTTGATGTTGATAATACGTTTCTCAACGGCCGCCTTGATGAAGAGATATACATGAAACAACCTCCCGGTTTTGAACTAGCTGGCTCTGCACATCAGGTCTGTAAACTTTCTAAGGCACTTTATGGTCTTAAACAAGCATCACGATCGTGGTTTCTCACAATGAAGTCTGTGTTGCTTGGTTTGCAATGTCAGCAATCTCGTGCAGATACTTCTTTGTTCTTCAAAGTCACAACAACTTGCACTATTTATCTTTTGATTTATGTAGATGATATTTTGATAACTGGAAGTTCAATCTCTGCTGTTCAGTCCATTATACAACAATTACATAATCACTTTTCTCTCAAACACTTGGGTGAAGTTCGACATTTCCTTGGTATTGAGGTCACAGCTACAAGTCAGGGATTGCACCTCAGTCAATCTAAATACATAAGAGATATTTTGGAGAAGGTGAGCATGCATGATGCCAAAGGTACTCCCACTCCTATGGTCTCAAATCTTCGACTTTCCAAATTTGATGGTGAACAAACGATTGATGGTAAAATATATAGAAGTGTTGTGGGAGCTCTTCAATATGTCACCATAACTCGACCAGAAATTTCTTTCAGTGTTAACAGAGTTAGCCAATTTATGTCTGCCCCTTTAGATACTCACTGGAAGGCTGTCAAACGAATTCTCAGATACCTTGCTGGCACTGTGGATCACGGGCTACATCTCACTTCCAGTCTGCGCCTTGATTTAGTGGCATTTTCAGATTCTGATTGGGCTGCTGACTTAGATGATAGACGCTCTGTTTCTGGTTTTTGTGTTTTTCTCGGTGGAAATCTTATTTCTTGGTGTGCAAAGAAACAAGCTGTGGTTTCAAGTTCAAGTACAGAGGCTGAATATCGTAGCCTCGCTCAAGCCACTTCTGAAATTGTTTGGGTCAGTTCTCTCCTTCATGAATTATCCATTAAACTGGAAACGGTCCCTTTGATTTGGGTTGACAACTTGAGTGCTATTGCTCTTGCATCCAACCCTGTACTACATGCTCGGACAAAGCACATCGAATTGGATATTCATTTTGTCCGGGACCGTGTTGCTGCTGGTTTACTTCACATTCGTCATGTTCCCTCAAATGATCAGGTTGCAGATTTATTAACCAAGCCTCTTAGTGTTCAATTCTTCTCGATATTACGGAACAAACTCAAAGTTGTTCCTCTAACCTCGATCGAATTGAGGGGGGATGTTGGAAGATCATCTACTCAGCATCTTAACAATCAGGATATGAGTTTGAAGAAAGAAGATAGAAGGCAGAAGAAGGAGCACGTGACTAAAGTTGGATAAAGCAAGAAGTGCAGTCAAAAGCTATTTTGTTTGTATTAGAACTGTTGGGTGTTGAATATTTATTCTGCACCTTTTTGTTAGACTAGTACATATACTAGCTGTGAGTTTTGAGAATAGGACACAGTCTACCTGATTCATTTTCTTTCACTATGTTTTGATACATCCGTTGTAATGCATGTATGAAAAATATTACAGACTCTGTTTTCTTCCATGGCTACCTTGTTCATTTTCTTTCACATATCAACTATTTACACCTATTTTTCCGCAACAAGTTGGTGTAAAAGAGAGAAGAAACATAATTCTTTTCGAGATGGTGAGGTCGATGATGAGTTATGCCATTTTTCCTACTTTTATTTTAGGGTTATGTCTTGGAAACAGCGGCTTACCTTCTAAATCGATTATAAAGACTTCAATATAATTGTGGATTGGGCGAAAGTCTAGTTTAAAACCATATTCTGGTTTGGGGATGCCCAACCTATGTGTTGGATAAGGAAATTGATAAGTTGGCATCTGGAAGTACGGTTGTTTATAGGATATCCTAAGGGTACGAAAGGTGGTTACTTTTATAGTTCTAAAGAATCAGAGGATGGTGGCTAATACCAATGCTCGATTCTTGGAGGAAGACTATATAAGTGAGCATAAATCCAAGAGTAAGATCATTCTTTATGAATAGATAGGAGACAATGGTACATCGAGTGTACTAAGTATTATACCACAAGAGACTGCACAACGTGTTGACTCTGGTGTATCTACGCAGGTACTGCCTTGTTGTAGTGGGAGAGTTGTTCAATCAAATCATTTCATGGGTGTGGGAGAGTCTTCGGACTTGGTCGACATTTGTGAACATGAAGCGAACGATCCCTGAACTTACAAAGAGGCAGTCCAAGATGTAGATGTGATGTCTTGGCATAAGTCTATGGAATCTGAGATTGAATCTATAGACGTTATGGATGGGTACCACCTTCAGACCTTCCTAAAGGCAATATAGCCATTGGATGTAAGTGGGTCTATAGGTGTAAGAGAGGATCTGATGGAAAGGTCATCGCCTTTATAGCATGGTTGGTGGCGAAGGGATTCACTCAAATAATGAGAATCATTTGTGATGATAATTTCTCACCTGTAGCCATGCTGAAGTCGGTCTGCAATCTCTTATCCATAGCAAATTACATGGACTTTGAGGTTTGGCAAATGGATGTTATGACAGTTTTCCTTAATGGAAATCTGGATAAAGACATTTATATTCGGTAAACTGAAGGTTATGTAATGAAATGCTAAGAGCATCAAGTTTGGAAGTTAAAGAAGTCTCTTTATGGACTTATACAAACTTCTAGATCTTGGAACATTCGTTTTGATGAGGTAATCAAATCCTTAGATTTGAAAAATATCAAGATGAAAGTTGTGTGTACAAAATGAGCAATGAAACATGGTGGTATTCTTAGTACTGTATGTAGACGATATCTTCTTATTGGCAACAACTTGAGGGTATTGTCGAACGTATAGGTGTGGCTGTCGAAAAAGTTACAGATAAAGGATTTGGGAAATGCTATGTACATTCTTGTTATTAAGATCATTCATGATCAAAATAAGAGAATGTTGCATTTGTACCAAGCTTCCTACATCAACACTGTTATTGCCCTGTTTGGCATACAAAACTCCATGAAAGGATTTCTACCTTTGTGACATGGAGTTCCTCTGTCTAAGGACATGTGTCCTAAAACGCAAGACAAGATGGATGAAAGAGTTAAGATTCCTTATGCTTCGGCAGTAGGAAGCCTTATGTATGCTATGCTTTGTACTAGACATGATATCTACTGTGCAGTTGGCATGGTGGCAAGATATCAATCTAACCCAGGTTTGGGGCACTAGATTGCGGTAAAATATGTTCTCTAGTATCTGGAAAGAACTCGAGATTATATGATGGTTTACCTATCACACAGTCTGACCCCTTTGGGTTATTCAGATTCAGATTTTAAGCTAATTAAGATATGAGAAAATTAACCTTCGGGTTATGTGTTTACCTTGGGCGGCGGAGCCATATTACGTGGTTGCCTCAGAGGCTGCCAAAGAAGCTGTCTGGCTTAGAAGCTTCTTGTTGGACTTGGGGGTGATTACGAGTATGCCTAAGTGTATCACAATTTGTTGTGACAACACTGGTGTAGTAGCAAACTTGAAAGAACCTAGAGCCCATGTGGCAAGTAAACACATAGAGAGACAGTACCACATTTTACGAGATATCGTAAAGAGGGGTGACGTGGATGTGGAAAATTTGTGTCATTGTATAACCTGGTTGATCCTTTCACGAAGACTTTGGAAACTTAGATTTTCGGAAAACACATAGAGGGTCTAGGTTGATGATACATTGCAGCTACACTTTAAGTCTAAGTGGAAGATTTGTAATGACATGGTGTATACTAAAAGTTTAGCTTTAGTATAAGTGGGAGATTGTTGGAGTATACTGTAAAACGAACTTTTAAGTGAGCTTTTTCATGTACTTAATCTCTTGTAAATAACTGAAACAAACGTTATCACATTATTGCAATCTCATGATTGCATGTATATCCACATATCTTATATTGTAGACAATGTGGTGGGTGAGTCGTCCCACTGAAGATCGCATTGTTGGGTTCCTTATAAGATATAAAATGTATTCACAACTAAGATAGTTTTGGATAAACTATCATTTTAGGTTGCAGTATAAACTTGAGATAACTAGTCTTGGTTATTAGTTTATACTAGTGCGTGGTGTCGCATTAAATGGATCGCGGTGAGAAGTGTTCTTCTGTTCTGAATTTATGAAGAACTAAGGTCTCGGCAACTTTGTTAATTCTTAACCCTAGATGTGGTATGCAAGTGATTGTCTGTTACTTTGACTTACCATGGGTGAGAATCAAAAGGATGATTCAATATGCTCCGTATCTTGGGTAACAACATTATTTGTATGTTTTTATTTAGTCACATTATGGCATCGTGTCCTGGACATCCAGGTTGATAACATCCTCTTAAGGAGCTCATAAGTTACAACTGATGGCTGTAAGGGTGGTCGCGTCTTGATCGTCCATTATTTCGGTAGTCTCGTCGATCGACGTACCTCGAACTTGAGGACTCATGCCTCAGTCGGTCTCATTTTTGTAGATTCGCAAGCTCGAGCACTTTCTGCTCATTTAAATGAGTGATTCGATTTGGCTTATCCTCCTCCCAATTAATCTCAATCCAAGCTTGGGCGAGGACCGAGTCCATGTCGTAACAGGGATGGCTGGTCATATCGTGATAGAGCTTCGAGGTCACATCCAGCCCATTCTTAAAAGCGAAGACTGTTGTTTGAGGAGGCAATGCGGTATCATGGCGAGCTCTCAATTAAATCGGCCGACGTACGACCTCAAAGATGCTCCCTTCTTGATGTGCATGTTGTTGAGTGCTTCAGGGTGCTTGGCCACACGCCGACAGTTGGAGTACTACTTTCGGAAGACGTAGTGCAACTCCGAGAAGGTCGAGATAGAGTTCTTTGGGAGGTTGACGAACCACTAAAGTGTTGGTCCTATGAGACTAGACCCGAAACTCTTGCACGTTCAAGCTTCGCGAAGATTCGATGCACGGAAGTGATTAGCATCTTTTGTTTGTAGAGTGCTACGTGGTCCTCTAGATCGGTCGTACCATCATACAGCGTGAACGAGGGAGGTGTGAACTTTGCCTGAACATCCGTGTTGGTGATATCAGGGGTGAAAGACGAGTCGGTGTAGCTGTCACGGGGGATCATCGTGTCCGAGGGTATAGCACCCGGGATCCTGGTCAGTAATATCTCGAACATGGACATGCACGCTTCGAGGCGCTTCTCGAATTCACTCCTTGGGTCGAACGCGCCTCCTCAGTCGGTGAGGAAGTGAGTGACCAGCCTTGTCTTGGTCGCACTTGAGGGGTTGTGCTCGGTGCTTACTCCTCCAGGAGGGTCGATGTCGATCACATTGTCCAAATCCCTCGCGAGGTTCCTACGAGTACGGGTGGCAATTTTTAATCCGATCCGATAATCCGACACAAATCCGCACGATAATAATGGATATGGATTGAGGCTTATTGGATACGGATCCTTATTGGATCGACACGATAAGGACGTGAAAACTTCGGATCGAATTCGGACTGGATACGGATCGGATCAGATAATTTATTAAACGAATTGGATTAGGATCGGATATGGATATCCATTAATAATATTAATTAATAAAAAATACTTAATCTATTTATTTATATATAATAATTTATAAATTATGTTAAATATATTAGTTTAGTATTAGGTTTTTTCCAGAAACTCAAATATTAATGAAAATATTCTAGATTTGTCGAATGTTCATTGTCTCAATACTTATAATTTACTATGATCGATGAAAGATAATTATTATAATTTATTTATTGTTATAAATTTTTAAGTTTTAATTAATATTTTTTCCTTTAAATTTGAGTTTAATATTTTTGTATATTTCTTTTCATTGTTTTGTCCATTCCCTTTCGTTCACCACAAAAATAAATTTATTCATTTATCGCTTTATTATAATTTTTATTATCATTTTCTTTATACTAACAAAATTTAAGATTTATTTGTTAATTTAGTATGCATTTTCGGATGTTTGATTGAGGATTTTAATTTTAAATGAAGCTGCGGTTTTATTTGTTTATCAAAAACAAGATTTAATCAACCAAATATGAATATTTTGTATTATTTTATCAATTTTTATTGAATTATACTTGTGTCTTTTGAAACGGATTCGTATTGTGTCAATCATATTGGATCATTATCGAGTTTTAATCGGATTATTAGGATCAGATTCTTATCGGATCATTCGAATTGGATACTTATCGAATTGTTAATGGATACGGATACGGATTTGAACTTAGCGGATTGGATATGGATACAAATTTTGATTTTTCTTAACGGATCGGATACGGATTATATCTTAACGGATCGGATCGATAACGAATCTACACGATAAGGATCCGATCCGCACGAATTGCCACCCCTACCTGCGAGGATCGGCCTGTTTCTCGCCCGTAGAGGGAGGCTCTTTGACGATTGGGCAGTTTTTGTAAGCATTCACCTCTTGACGCATGTGATGATTCTCCTTTCGCAACTCATGGTTCGTTGCGTGAAGCTCCATGACTCTGGTGTCCATCTCCTTCATTAATCGTCGGTTTTCCTCCGACTCTTTGGCGAGGCGGGCCAATGTCACGTTTAACATATCCGGAGGTACGGTTTGCAAGCTGGCGGCTTGCAAGGTTCGTCGGACCAATTTGTTGGCGGGGATGAGATCGAATGTTCCATCGGGTCCAACGGGAGAAATCCCGGTCGGATTGCCGGTTTGATTTCCAATTCTTTCGTTGTTACCTGCCATCAGTTCAAAGAAACAATTCCAAGAGCCCCATGGTGGGCGCCAAATATTGAGGTTCGTTTTATGGTTAAACGGAGCTCTTGGAATTTTGATAAGTAACAACAGATAATCAACAAAATAAACAATTGAAGACGCGAAATATAACAAAGAATGAGATAGAGAATAATAGAAAAAATGACGTTTCTTCTTAAATATCGATAATTCAACAGAGAATTCAGCAGGGTAACAACGTAGTTTTTCAGTGAAAAAAGATGATAAAAATCGAGTCTTTTACCCCTATTTATAGACAGGATAGGGGGAAGACACTAGACCTAACCCTAGATTTGAGTCGGATGGTGCTCGCAGAAAAATTAGGGTCGACTCTGGATTTTTTGTTGCCGGTTAGGGTTTCCAACGGTCTTGCGCCTCCACGCTTCTAGGGTTTCTTCGTGTCTCGATGCTCGATACCGACCCCTTCAGGTGCTCGGTATTGAGGAGCTAAGAGGGTCGGTGACAATCTCCAGACTTGGGCGTTTCTGGATCTTCTGTCACTTCAGGTGGGCTTGCTGCATTGGTCCGATGGTCGTTTAGGCCGACGTGCTTTATGGGTTGGAAATAGGTCGGGCCAAGGTAGGCTTTGCTTCGATAGGCTTGTGCCAGCGAAAAATTTACTAAGCCTGGGCCTGACCTATTTACTATCATAGGCTTTTATAAAGGCCTTAGTATGGCCTTTTTAGTGATATAGGCCGGGCTTCTAGCCTACTTGAGGCCTATTTAAGCTTATTTTAATAATTTTATTTAAAAAAATATTTTTAAATTAGAAATGCATTAGAAATGCATTATTTGTTTTATAAATTTAATATATATATATATATATATATATATATATATAACTTAATTAAAATAAGAGAAACTATGTAAATGTTTTTTAAACTTGAAATGAGTTCTTGAATCTTGTGGTGATAGGGACTAGATCCGACCCAGCAGACGTGCCAGACTGAAGCCTAACAACAGACCAGTAGCGTTCTGAGCCCAATAAGGATAAAAGACCCAGTTCGAACTATGAACTGCCGTAACGGAAAGTAGTTCGAGGGTCATTCAGAGCAGTTCGATTAAGGTCGTCAGCGCCTCAACTAGCCGAAGAGGAGTTCAATATGGAGGTCTCAAGCCACAACCTCAACCACTCAACGATCGAAAGCCAACAGGTGTATCAACGGCTACTCCACGAGGATATCGGAACCACCAAAGCCACCACGTTGACGAACTGCTCCGAAATTCACGGGCTCAACTCTGAACAGTTGAGAGCGGCGCGGAAACCCTAGAGCTGATCGCTCCCTATAAATATCTCCTCCAATGTCAAAAAGGGGGAGAACAAGAATCCAGAAAAGAAACCTTCGATTATTTGAAATCAAAATACCAAACACTTTTGTAGTTCGATTCTTTGCAGATTGTAGTCAACCGCTCGTTTGTTTCATATTATATCTCTATCCTGTCGTTCTCTGTTTATTTTTATCTATAGTTCTCGGGGCTCCTATAATCTGAACAAATTCACCCTCAACAAATCTAATTCGGACTTTAGAAAATAAACTACAAGTATAAATATTCAAGTTGTATTAAATTATAATTATAATTTTTTATATACAATAATAAATATGTCTAATAATTATATAATATATTATTTAAGTAGGCTGACCTGTTAGGCTTGAAAGGCCGGATTTGAAGCCTGAGCCTAAGCCTTGTCTTTTTACGAGATAAGCCGAGCCTATGTAGGCTTTAAGTAGGCCCCTGTTGGGTAGCCTAGCCTATTTCCACCCCTAGGTCTGGGCCTCGTGGGCCTAGCCCCAACAAAAGATATAATGTAACAAGCTATAGATTAATATTTATCAAGCAATAAGATATGAAGAGTCAAATTATAAGATATAATATATCGACCAAAAAATATATTATGGAAGAACAAACTTGAATAATAAAAAAAATAACAAAAATGAAGAAAAAAAAATGGCGTGAGAAAATTAAAAAAAAAAAAAGATAACAAATCGCATTAAAATAGGAAGATAAATATTTTAAATAAATACCTTAATATTTGGACGAAAATATCCCTAATTGCATAAATAAAAAATTTGATATTCAAATAATATAACTAATCACAACCA
>JAPKLW010000615.1:253319-305836 GCA_026898455.1 Plectranthus barbatus
GAAAAATCTCTCATTTCTTCCTCTTTCACTGTCTTCCACTCGTCACTATTCTAATTAGCGTACCTACTCATTTCTTCCTTTCAAGAACCTTTAGCCACTCGTTGTTATGTTCACCAAAGTGAAAGCTATATTTAATTTTTTAATCATTATTTTATCATTTTATACGTTGAGAAATGTAATTCTATTACTTAAATTAGTTGGTATATAAGGATTGATGTTTTTTTTTTCTTTTCAAACTATGATTATTATCCACTTATCACTATTTTTTTGCAAAGATATTGATATTTGATGTCTTTTATTTATGTTGGTTCATCATTTTCTTTTTTTATTTTGTTTTAGGGGTTGTTAAAATATTTTAAGAAAATCTTTACGAAAATAAACTCGTAAATATTGCCAACCCGACGGGTTAGCCCGAAAACCGGTGGGTTAGGATTAGGTTCAAGAATTTTTAGCCCGATAAAAATTCAGCCCGATTCAACCCGGACTGAATAGCCCGCAACCCGATAGAGTTAGCCCGATTGACATCCCTAGACTAGATGCTTTCCGACTATTAATATTATTATTCTTCATTTCATGAATGTCAACCAATTCAATAAAATAATAATCATAATTCAACAAGATATAAAAGTAATAAGACTTTTAATTAGGATAGTATATTTATTATAAATAAAATGTTGCTTGGATTTTATGTATCTCATTATTTTAGGATTCGTACAATTTCATATTTGCAAACATGCCAACCGATAGTAAATATTGATTCATCGATACTCCATAATATAGGATAATTAATAATATACTATCTATTGTCTCTATCTTTATTCTTGAATATTTTATCTAGATTATGTTATAAATGTAATTTATTGTACAAGCATTAAAGATTCGAGTTGGACATGTTTTGATTTGATCATCTTTTGCATTAGTGAATAAAAAATGCAGATAACTCAAATTTTATGTAGTATATTAGAAAAGTAGTAATGATGAAAAATAATCACTTTATTACTAACACACATAACCTTATCTTATTATGATAGCATCAATATTAGAATAGCACAAATGATTCCCATTAAACTCAACCCAATACCTTATATAATTAAATTAACTCAATCCAATTATATAAAATTTAAAGTCATTTAACTCTTTTACCCTACCAAATTTATTAAAATAATGATAGCTTTAAAAAATATTACTCCATGACCGATCTGACAAATATTTACAATTATAAATACTCCCTCCGTCTCGGTTTATTAGGCCATTTTCTTTTCAATACGAAAATTAAGGATTGTAAGTGAAAAAATATTTCCAAAATTTAGACCTTAAATTGTTATATTTAAAAGTTGAGGATATATTTAGGAACGACGAAAATTTGGGATAAATTGTGATATTTTCCAAAAAAAAAAAAATGCTCCCCACATTCTCATTGGATTCCAATCATCAAGATTTAAAATTTAATTTATCGCGAGTCCTCGGGATAGCGTCCCCTACTCGACCGCTCCACATATCTTACCCTATTCCCCTACTCTCAACCGTCAGATATGCTCCACTCGCTTCATATCCTCACTCGCGCTACAGTTGCGCCACGTCTCCCAAATGCCACGCTTCGTTTATAGAACAGAGCGTGTGTGGCACGTGGATGAAATGCGATGTATTTGAATTTTTTACCGACAATGGTGAAAATATGGTTTTGACCGCGGTGGGAGAAGACGTGCGGCCGAGTTGTCTTGTGGCCAACTCAACTCAACTCAACTCATGGATTTCGATAAAAAAGAAATACGAAAATGTAGTTACTCATGAGAGAGAGAGACGTGAGAGAGGGGAGTATCTTTTTTATTTCTTCATCGTTATTCATTATCCGATGCTTTCAATTCAATCTCTTCTCGTTTCTCTCTCTACAACTACAATATTTCATCGATACATCATCATACATCTTTCTCTTTCTTGAATTTTCCCCTCTTCTCTCTCTCACATCCGAATATTGACGAAACCCTAAGGATTTAATTCGAATTAAAAACCCTTCAAAATTCTTGATTCAATTTGTATATAGTCTTTGAATGATTTAATTGTGCATATAAATTCTTTTATTTACCTTATCGGGTTTGTGCTTTTTGTTGATAGATAGAGGCAGATAGATACAGCCCCAAAAGGAAAAAGAAAAAACACATGCAACAAAGGAGTTTTTTTGAGTGATTTTGTTGTTGTGTACTGCCGTTGAAATTTATTTGATTAGAATCTATATACATACCACCGATTCCGGAGTGTTTTTTGGCAACTTGTTCTTATATGGTGGTGTGATTAATGCGAAGAAGTGAAACTACAGAAGAGGACGATGATTCAAGTGTAGTTGAACCGTTTTTTTTTGTTGCGATTTGCATGGTTTTGGATGGTGTTCTGAGTTGTAAGCTAAAGATGCAGACACCTGTTATTGGAGGGCTTTGATCATTACTTGGAGCATTTATTTTTAGCAATATATAAGACGTAAGTTTGCGGAGGTTATGATCATTAGAGTGGTGAGGGGTTTGAACAGCTATTCTTGTGGGGATTGTTCTCTTAGTGCTGTTTCCTTTGATTCTTCAATTTGGGGATGAGGAATGATAGCCAAAGAAGTGGTGATGGTGGAGCAGTGGTGCCTCGGGGTAGAGTTAACAACGGTATACTTCCAACTTCGTTTAAGGCCTTTTCGAGCTACCTGAAGATTGTTTCCTCTGGTGCCTCCACCGTTGCTTCCACTGTGAGGTCTGCTGCCTCTGCAGCTTCGGCTATTGTTGAGAGGGATTGTGACAGCAACCATGATCAGGTGTGACTTCGGATGAGTTTTAATTCATGATTGATTTTTTACAGGTTACGAATATGTTTGCATGTTCGATACAATGCATGATTGGGAATTTGGTTTTTTGCGTGCAGTGTTGGATTGTTTAGAAGTTTGTTGTACTCGGACTTTCTGTAAATGTTGAGAAACTGCTGCTTAACAATGACATTTGGGAACAATACTGCAGTTAGTGCTTCAATCTAGTTGTTCTGTCAACGGATGCATGCATTTGTGGCATCAAATCATGCGCATTAGATAAATGGCAATCCAGGAAATTGGTTTCTTATGTGTTGTGTATTCATTATTGAGTTCTGTGAAGTTACAAAGTCCTGCAGATGTGTCATATGCTGAGTATCTGGGTACTTTTCTAATTCGTTGATATGCCTCTTTCTGGATCATTTTTGTTGAGTAGTTATATCACTGTTCTGCCTGGAAATTGAACAACATTCTGCTTTAAACATGTATTGGTGAGTTAGGAATGTGATGTTGATTTTGTTGTCATAATATTAGGCCCCCATCCCTTTCACAACAGTCTTAATTGACTATGAATTGGCTGCTTAGTTTGTAGATAACTTACAGTAAAATCCCTCAGTGCAACTTTGTTCTTCCCACGACATGGCTGAAGCCTTCGGTTCATTAGATACTAAGAAAGAAAATCTTCTCTCATATGTAGACATGTTGCTGTAAGTAAATGCATTTTCCGTTTGATTGCACTATGAGGTAGGACGTAGCGGGAGTCACGATAAATGTGTTTTCCTTTTGATTGCACTAAGAGGTAGGACGTAGCGGGAGTTACGACAAACTTTTCGCTTTGTTCAGTTTGGCGGTTTCTAGTTTTAGGCAATCTGCGATTGGCTGCATTAATGCCGTTTGTAGCCAGAGGCTCCTTAAAACCTGCTGTTTCTCAATGTAGCTTGGGAATTTATTCCTCAATTGCTTTTGCGGCTGGTAGGCAAATTTTTGTCGTCATCCTAATTGAACTTAAATAAATTCTTGACCGTTATGTGATTTTTGTCGTCAATCTGTTTATGGTAATAATCTTCCAAATTTTGTTTCTACAATACTACTTGCTTTAGGGAGGATGACCGACTTAAAGCAATTATTGACCCCTATGTGGTTATTGTCGTATATCTGTTTGTGGAATTAATCCTTCCAAATTTTGTTCCTATAATAGTTCTTGCTTTAGGGTTAAATGTTTTGTCGCATACTTTTTGGAGTCATATAAGTCATTTTATTATATTTAATTTAGGTTCATATTTTTATTATCTTTCCATGTTCAGATACAAATTTTTTAGTATCATTAATTAACTAAATTATCATGATATCTTATTGTACTCATATTCTTGAGATACTCCAAAATAATGATAGCTGTTCAAATTAGTAATTATGCTCGAATTGGTTGCTGTTGTTTACTCTAGAAAAAGTTGTTGGGCTTTAATGTCAAATTAAAGCAGGATATTCAATCATGTGTGCACATTCTTTGGACCCTGGTACCAGATAAAGTTGATCAGAATTATTAATCTTGTTGCTTGACTTGAACATGTTCTTGTTTTCCCCCACATGTCCGCAGCAGTCTAATCGTTGTATCTTTTGAGTTTTTACTCTTTGTGTGGGATTGCAACTTGCCTTCTTTCCTTCCCAATCAGAAGTCGGTTTAGTTGTGAGATTCAAGTGTTGCACCTTGGTTTGGATCTTACTATTCGTGTTGGACCCTGGTACCAGAAAAAGTAGATCAAAATTATTAATCTTGTTGCTTGACTTGAACATGTTCTGGTTTTCCCCCATGTGTCCAGCAGCAGTCTAATAGTTGTATCTTTTGAGTTTTTACTCTTTGCGTGAGATTGCAACTTGCCTTTTTTCCTCCCCCATCAGAAGTCGGTTTGTTGTGAGATTCAAGTGTTGCACCTCGGTATGGATGAAACTATTCGTGTGTTTTCAAAATCAAGGTAATTGCCAGGTGTATTGCAATTAGTCCTAGTCACATTTTGTTTGAAGATTGCATCTTGATTGGTTGATTACTTAGGTTCTCATCTGTAGGATTTCCGTGCTACTAATGCTTTATGGAACTCGTGTTGTCTCCTTTTAAAGCCATCTTACTTGTTCATTATTTGAAGTTTGTTGGCTTGGGATTTATGTTTTTTGAGGTCATTTTCTTTAGAGATCACTTAATTTAGTTTTGTATATTCCCAATTTAAGGTTTCCTGGGCTCAGTTTGACAAACTGGAGCTTGAAAGAGGTACCGCAAGACAGGTTCTTTTGCTGGGCTTCAGTTATGGATTTCAAATCTGGGATGTTGAAGCTGCGGACAATGTGCGCAATATAGTTTCCAGGCATGATGGCCCTGTTTCATTTATGCAAGTGTTACCAAAACCTGTGGCATCAAACCAACATGGGGACAAGTTTGCAGACAGTCGACCACTGTTGGTTATTTGTGCGGACGGGTCCTTTTCTGGAGATATTAATGGTCAGGATGGGTTAGCTGTCCCCTGTAATGGGTCCCAACAATGCAATGGTTCGGTTAATGGTACTTTTGTGCCAACAGTAGTTTGGTTTTATTCGTTCAGATCACAGTCATATGTACATCTCTTAAGGTTCCGGTCCATTGTCCATTTAGTGCGATGCAGTTCTCGAGTTGTTGCTGTCTTACAATCAAATCAGGTGTGTTCTACTTTGCCAAAACTTGTGTGATTGTGCATATTAAGTTGCAATCCTGTTCGCCTTGTTCTTGTTTGGACACTGAGCCAATTTTGTTGCAGATACATTGTCTCAATGCTTCTTCCCTGGAGAGAGAATATACAATCCTTACAAATCCAGTGCCTATTGGATCTTATGGATCTGGAAATATAGGTGTTGGGCCCCTTGCTGTGGGGCCCCGGTGGATGGCTTACAGTGGGAGCCAAGTTGCCATTGCAAGTGCCCGTCGCGTGAATCCTCAACATGTCAGCCCTTCTCCTACTTTTCCTTCTCACTCTTCAAATGGAAGTATTGTGGGACATCTTGCTCTTGAGTCAAGCAAACAACTCGCTGCTGGTATTGTCACTTTGGGAGATATGGGGTATAAGACGCTATCAAGGTACTATTCTGAACTGTATCCTGAAAGCAACAATGTTCAGTCCGGGAGTGGTCGTGTGAAGGTCAATGGCATCGCTAATGGTCACTCACTTGATGCAGACAATGTCGGGATGGTATGCTGTATTTTTCACCAATTTTTTTTTTTATCTAATATATGGATCCTTGAGCAATATCTTCAATTAGTGTGCCTGGATATTTTTCTTCACAAAATTATTGCTGTGCATTGGTCACCAATTATATTTATTGATGGCTGCTGCATAATCTGGTACTGATGTGCAAATATGTTTTTTCTTCTCAAGCTGTCGTCAGTACTGGGTCAGGTGGTTTTCTCTCTCACTTTCTTACAATTTCAGCTTTGTTTAATTTACAGGTTGTCGTCAGAGATATTGTCAGTAAAAATGTGATTGCCCAGTTCAAGGCGCATAAAAGCCCCATTTTATCGCTGTGTTTTGATCCAAGTGGTGTCCTCTTAGTGACTGCTTCAGTTCAGGGTCACAACATTAATGTCTTTAGAATAATGCCTGGCTTGTCTGAGGGCTTGTCTGGAGCGGCTTCTCATGTCCATCTTTACAGGCTGCAACGTGGTCTTACGAATGCTGTATGATGAATCACTCTTTACTGATGCGAACTTCTTTGTGCAAGAAAACTTAATATTTTTTTTTTTTTTCAGGTTATACAAGACATAAGTTTTAGTAGTGACAGCCAGTGGATAATGATCAGTTCCTTGAGAGGGACAAGTCACCTTTTTGCTATATCACCATCGGGAGGATTGGTTAGTTTTCAGTCGACTGATTCTTATTCTAGCGCAAGAAACAATAGGTCCAACATGATGGCAAAGCCTGCAGTTCATGGATCGCCAAATTCAGGATTACAGGTACTGACTCAACAGAGTGTTTGTGCATCTGGTCCTCCAGTTAACCTTAATGCTGTTAGCCGAATAAGAAATGGAAGTAATGGTTGGAGAAATACAGTAAGTGGTGCTGCTGCAGCTGCAACTGGGCGATCTGGTTCACTCTCTGGGGCAGTTGCATCAGCCTTCCACAACTGCAAAGGAGATGGTGTGCATGGCGATCAGAATTCCCTAAAGAAAAATTATTACTTGCTTGTTTTCTCTCCATCTGGCTGCGTGATACAGTATGTTCTGCATCCCGCTGTGGATGGCATGAAGTCTTTTTCTGGTGCAAGTATTGCTTCTGAATCCTGTCTCGATTATGATGCGAGATTACTGGTCGAGGCAATGCATAAGTGGAATATTTGTCAAAAACAACACCGTAAGGATCGGGTAGATAACATTGACATGTATGGTGAAAATGGAAATTCAGATAGCAGTAAAGTATATCCAGAAATAATGAAAAATGAAAATGGCACATTTTCTGATGTTAGTATAACAAAAAATGAAAAGATCACTTCTGAAGATCATCATAATATGTATATATCTGAAGCAGAACTTCAAATGCATCAAAACCAGAATCCGTTGTGGACCAGATCTGAGGTATGCTTTAGTTTTCATGAAGTTGAGATACTAATCATGCAAGTACGGATGTCAGTAAGTATTGTGATAACATCCTTTGTATATTTGTGTGAGCAGATATATTTTCAGTCAATGCAGAGTGATGACCCAAATGGAAGCGATTATGGTGGAGAAATTGAAATTGAAGGATTCCCTGTTCGTATGCTCGAAGCCAGGTCTAAAGACTTGGTCCCAGTTTTTGACTATCTACAAAGTCCCAAATTTCAACTTGGGAGGTGTGTTGCATCCCATAAAAAAATCTGTGTAGCAGCAGAATAAGTTTTACATTGAAATCCATGTGACATAGTAAATCTTGCTAAAAAAAAATCCATGATGCACATTTCTATGATAATCTGCGGCTGCTTGCTTGATTGATAGGGTTGCTCTTAGTGGACCCCCGAGGGACGTCTTTTGTTTCTTTAGAGATCTGCGAGCCGGAATGCATGCTTTTATACTGTAGTTGGATACAATTTGCCCTCGGATATTTTCTGGAGTTTTTTGGTCTCTTGAGAGTTCTGTTAGCTTAGATAACTGCCTGGATATGCTTTTCTTTTTTCATTTGCTTATAACTTCTAGTTAATATTTAATTGCTTTATTAATGCTTTGTTGCTTGATATTCAGGATCGCGCATAGTAATGGTCAGTTACAGCCTCGAGGGTCTGATTACTATGCTCAGTTACAGCCTCGAGGGTCTGATTCCTTTGAGGACGGGAAGGTTGACTGCAGTCGTCATTCGGGTTCTCTTGATTCCATGACTAACAGTGAAATTGTAGGGGGAAATGAATTGGACAGTGGTCTTGATGGAAACAATCAAGATGGTCCCCAGATATTAACTGAAACTAGTGGTGGTCTTGTAAATAATAATGATTTCCCACCAATTAACAGCGAGGAGCAGGTTGAGACTGTATATACTAGAGCAGAAACTGCTAGGGAGAGCCAAGTTAGATCCGTACATAATAGCGATGGCTCGAACCTCAAGACTCCATTCGCAAATGGTGATGAGTTCGACTAAGGTAATTCCTCGGTATCCTGGAAAGGGCGTAGCTTCCTAAATCCATAAGCATTGTGTGTGTAGGCTTGATCTTTGTTATTCCGGAATAGATTCATGAAATCTAGGTTTAATTTGGTTTGCTTGATGTTTCCTCAGGTGTGATGATATTCTTTGATTGTGTGCAAGGTGGGATACATATATTATATATATAAATAGAAAGAGAGAGAGAAGCAGAAACAAACTAGATGTGGTTTGGATTGTGGTGGATGTGTGGACCTTTGTTTATTTACATTCTCAGACGATGTGAATGAATAAATGTATAAGATTTATAATTCCAATAATTGCTGCATGCTTCAATATATATATATATATATATATATATATATATATATATATATATATATATGATATTCTCTCTCTGCTATGTATCAGTTTGCTTCAACTAATTTTTTTATATTTGGATGATTTATAACCATTTTGGATCACTCAAATTCTTCTATTTCTAGAATTGTCTCATTGATCCCTCAACTTTAAAAATGTAAATCAAATTCTTCTCATTAATTTAGACTTGTTGGATGATATAATTTTCAAATGCTCTCATTATGTATTATCATTGAAAATAAATACATAATAATCATGTTCTTGCGCAAAATTCTTCCAACTCCCACAGTTTCTGCCGTCTTTTTGGAGCGCGGACATATTGGCACTGACAATAATTAACAGAAAAAGAAATGAAAAACTCAACTTCTAGTGGAGAAAATATAGTATAAGAAGCAATTATACATAATAAGATTAAGTTTTTTAAAAGTTATTCAATTTATATAATAAATAAGAATACAAAAGATGATGTGGAATTAAAACAAATCAAGAATTATAAAATGATTATACTCTCTGATTTAGAAAAAAAAGTATAAATTTCAAAACTAAAGTATTAAATATCAAATTAATTATTTTTATTAAAAATAGAGCAATTGTATTTGTGTGGACGTAAATTGAAAGTTTGTCAATTTCTCTTACCACGTCCACGTGAAACGAAATGGAGATTTGATGGAGTAAAACTTACAAATATAAGCATTTTTTTTTTTTTTTTTTTGTAGTAAATCATATGCTTTGTTCAAATGTCACTCTCTTCCCTGCACAAACATGCTTTTTCTTTTAATACTTTTAATGGCATTCACGTTTTTTTTCTTATGGAAACTTATTTTATTAAATAAATAAAACATAAAAGCAAGGTGCTGACAAACTCATTCTTTTTCTGTAAAAACATATTTTGACATAATATTTTGTATTCCACCTTCCAAAACTGAAACAAAAAACAAAATAAATGGGAAAATGAATAAGAAAGAGAAACACGAAAAAGCTGGGGGGTTGTTGCTGTTGTTGGTGAAAAAAGAAGAGGGAGAGAGAGAGAGAGGTTGAAAAAAAACTAGAACTAATTTCCCTTTGATAATTCACTTCAAATTTCAATTTTGCCAAATTAAGGTGATTTTGCTTATGCATTAAAAGTTTATAGATTTGTAAATACATAGACATGAGGTAGCTGGAGAAATTAAATTCTTGGAGAGTCGTTTTCCATTTAGAAAGTGTGTTTATGTCACAGCCCACAAACAAAAACAATGTTAGTTTGTGAAATATACTTGATGTGGAGGCAAAGGCAAAGTGAAGCTGCACCAAACCATGGAAGGAAAACTAGTCCCTCTTGGTCAATTCATACCATACCATACCATGCAATCTATATTAATATTAATATTAAATAAGCTAATTAAAAGAGACACAATCTTCTCCAACCTCTCTTCTTGAATGCTAAGGCAAAAATGAACATGACAAATTCTCAGTCTGCAGTCATTTTCTCTCAAACAACCTCTCTCAACACAAATACAATTTCCACACCTTTCAATAACCTCTACCCTAAGCAAGTTTAGGTGGCCGATAGCAACTCCACACACCCTTGTAAACTTTCCTTTTTCATCTCAAATCTCACACTCTCGGCTTCCCTGTCTTGTGTTTCGGCGATGCAGCTGCATATCTCTCCCAGCTTGAGGCACATCACGGTGCTCCCTACAAAAGGTTTCCGGGAGTTCATCAAAGTCAAGATTGGATCAACAAGGCTCTCTTACCGCATGCTTTTCTACTCCCTTCTCTTCCTCACCTTTCTTCTTCGTTTCGTGTTCGTGCTCACTGCCGTTGATGCCATTGATGGAGAGACTAGGTGCTCCTCTATAGGTATATATCAACATGTAGTCATGCATGGTTATTTATAAAACATTATCATGTAATGTAATGAAATGAAACACCAAATGCAGGTTGCCTGGGGAAGAGATTGGGACCAAGAATTCTTGGAAGAAGATATGAGGCGAATGTAATTTCTTGAGCTTTCTTTGTGGTTGAGAATGCACACACATGCATGATGATATGGCTGCTTTCTTGATCTAGGTTCCTCAAGTCATCTACGAGGTTCTAGAACAACCAGCAAATCCTGATGAGATAGAGACACAGTCAGGCCCTGAGACATTGCAAGATTTTGTTGCAGAAATGAAGACTCAAAGGCCTGATGCAAAAGCCTTTGCCATCAAGCTCAAATCCATGGTATTATTATCAAAATCATTAATCATAATCTATGCCATGTTCAACGTAAAAGATGATCGAATCTCGAAATCTCTCTCGTTTCTCCCTCGAAGGTAACATTTCTTGAAGAAAGGACGAGAAGTGCAAAGATACAGGAGTTTCTGTACCGTCATGTGGCCTCAAGTAGCATACCCAAGCAGCTGCACTGCCTGACTCTCCGGCTAGCAGACGAGCACTCGACCAACGCGAATGCTCGGCAGCAGCTTCCCTCAGCAGAGCTTGTCCCTGCACTGGTTGACAACTCCTTCTTTCACTTTGTCCTCGCCTCAGACAACGTCCTTGCTGCCTCTGTGGTTGCATCGTCGCTGGCTCGAAACGCCCTGCACCCGGAGAAGGTGGTGCTCCACGTGATAACAGACAGGAAGACGTACGCTCCAATGCAGGCGTGGTTCTCGCTGCACCCTCTAGCACCTGCAATAATCATTGAAGTGAAAGCACTGCACCATTTTGATTGGTTTGCAAAGGGGAAGGTCCCTGTGTTGGAAGCCATGGAGAAGGATCAAAAGGTGCGCGCGCAGTTCCGGGGAGGATCATCAGCTATCGTGGCTAACAACACCGAAAAGCCAAAGGTCATTGCTGCCAAGTTGCAGGCACTCAGCCCTAAATATAACTCTCTCATGAACCACATCCGCATTAACTTGCCAGAGGTCAGTCAGCACTATCAAACTCACATATATACATAGATATGCTTATGGTTGTGTTGAACAAGTTATAGAATCTGAAAATGTGCAAACCTGAATTGCAGATGTTTCCTAGCCTAAGCAAAGTGGTGTTCTTGGATGATGACATAGTGGTTCAAACCGATCTGTCGCGTCTGTGGGATATCGACATGAAGGGGAAGGTGAATGGAGCAGTGGAGACATGCAGAGGAGAGGATGCATATGTAATGTCAAAGAGATTCAGAAGCTACCTCAACTTCTCTCATCCTCTCATTGCACACAACTTTGATCCAAATGAATGTGCATGGGCCTACGGAATGAACATATTTGACTTAGAAGCATGGAGGAAAACTAACATCACCCAAACATACCACTACTGGATCCAACAGGTACCCCAAAAACACACACAACTTTTTGCAGCAAAAATCATAAACTCAAATATGGATTTTATTTAATTCTGCAGAATCTGAAATCAGACCTGAGTTTATGGCAGCTGGGAACATTGCCTCCGGGGCTGATAGCTTTCCGCGGCCATGTCCACGTCATCAATCCGTTCTGGCACATGCTGGGGCTTGGGTACCAGGACAACACCAGCATTGGTGAGGCTGAAACAGCAGGAGTCGTCCACTTCAACGGCCGGGCAAAGCCGTGGCTCGACATAGCATTCCCACAGCTGCGGCCTCTGTGGACCAAGTATCTTGACTTCTCGGATAGATTCATAAAGAGTTGTCACATAACAGCATCTTAGAAAGAATTTAACACTTTGGAAAATCTTTGTTTTACACACGGGATATATATATATATATAAATATACTCATGGAGAGTTCTTGGTAAGGATTCTCAGGCAGACAGGCGACAGCAGCTCTTGGATTCAAATTTTCACAACTCTTCCTTGCTTCTGAGTTCTTGAATATATCTCAACTTAATGACTTATACAATGTCTTTTTTTTTTTTTTTCATTCCTTTTCAAACGATGTTATGAAAATGAGATGCACATCTCCTAAGTTATACATCCATAATCATCCTTCCAAGAAACAGCAATATGCAAAATATTCAGAACAATCATATTTATTCATAACAATCAAACCATTTTCATCAAGAAAACCAACAAAAAGCAGCTACTACTTCTTCCCAGTTACATTGGAAACCAAGTCTTTGAAGAACTTGGCAGATTTGGTAACGGGTGAATTGATAGCCATGAGATTGTACAAGACGGTCTCGACCTGTGAGATGGACGGCCGTGATTTGAAGCTGGAAACGACTCTGAACTCACCTTCTTCCTCAACCAAAACCTGCCATCTCTCACCACTCAAAACCCCATCTCTCACACACTTAAAGATCACGCCTTTCCTCTTACTCAAAATCCCTCTAACTTCCAATCCCATGAATGAATACACCACTTCGAACGATCCCAGAAAGCCACTCATCTCTCCAAAATCAGCCTCCTCCTCGAAACTCCACCTGGGATTGAAAATCACCACCGGCCTCGGGTACAAGCTATCAGTGACTGTCTTCATAACCGCCAGCTGAGACGCCTCCGGCGCCAAAAACACGGCCACGTCGGCAGAGTTGAGGGTTCTGACATCCTGGTCGAGAACTGACGGCATGTCAATGTTCTGGACGAGAACGTCGGAAGAAAGAGAATCAAAGACTTGAATGGCAGCCTGCATTAGGGCGTGGGTGGGCCAGAATATAAGAATCTTGATTTTGGAGCCCTTTCTTCTGATTGGCATGTCACCAAAGACTTGGAGAGCCAACTGAGAGAGCGCTGCCGCCGAGTCATCGACCACCGGGATCTCGACCCGGAACCTGGGCTGCTTGACCTTCTTCATCTTTCCGGCGAGTTTGGGATTGTTGAGGGGCTTCTCTAAGGTGGAGGAGAGAGAGGTTTTGGCTTGGAGAATGGCTTCCTCTTTAGTGCCTGGTGGCTTGGGAGATGAGAGAGAGCAACTCGGAGAGATTCTTGATTTGTGCTGACGTTTATCATCTATGCAAGAAATTAGCAGCTGCGTCTGACACAGCTGTTTGGTGAATGAAAACGATGAAGAGAGAGTTCGCTGGAAGCACAAGTACCTAAGATTTGATATTTTGATGGTTTGAAAAGGGGTTTGGAATTGGAGTTTGGAAGCCATTTTTGGCAGTATGAAGTAAAACTGTTTATCAGACCAAAGATAAGGATAGTGAGGACCTGAGAGAGAGAGAGAGAGAGTGGACATAATATTATCCTGGCGATAGATATGCCTATATCACACACATTCGAATTAAATGCCCACAACCATTAATGATTATTGCAGCGATGAGCTTAACCTTGAAAAAAAATCATCTTGTGACATGAGTGTGGGAACTACAAGGCATTGCCTGCCAACATGAGAAAATCTATGCGGATTTACAGCATGCGAACCAGTACCAACTATGGTAGAAAACTTTGACAAATCACAAAAGATCTCTAGTACAACATTATCCGAGTTAGACAGTTCAACAAAAAAAAAAAAAAGAGAGTTAACAATCAACCACAGAAAAATAGTTTCACAATTACACCACAATAAGCATGTCATCACAGGGTTTGCTGCTTGCCGTGTTAGGCAACCGGTGGGCGCAGCACATGGTCCTGAGAAGTATCGACGGCTGCTGGTGGCATGAACTGCCACATAGCCATACCAGGGTAGCTGATGATAGGCACCAACTTGTTGCCAGCAGCTTGGCTTTGAGCAGCAAATGCAGCTGGAGGTGCAGGTAAAAAGCCAGGTTGGGGAGCACTCATAGTCTTTAGCTGCTGCTCCAGCTTCTCCTTCTCCACCTTTAGCCTTTGCTTTTCATCACGAAGCTCATTCTTCTCACCCTGCATTGCAAACATTGTTATGATATAAAGGAAGGTATTATGAGTCAAGCTGATTATAAATGAACCCTCGTCAGCAAATAATCATACTGGGATTCATGCATAGAAATCAAATATTTTCCGACATATTCAACAACTGACGTATAAGTTGCAGCACAAAGAGGAAATCTTACTTTCAGCTCCTTGATCTTATCCTGCAGGTTTGAATTTGAGTCTTTCAGCTTCTGAGCTTCATTTCTTAGTTGAGTTAGCATTCGGACAGCATCAACCAAGATGGCAGCTTTGTCTGTTTTCGGAGGCCTACCAGGCTCAAGAAGAGCACCTAATTCCATGAACCTAGAGAATAGGCCATCATGGTCAATGGAGGTACCAAGCCAAAGAGGCAAAACAGTATGGTGAAACAAGAACAGAGCAAAATTACTTGTCATTCAGCCTGTCCCGTCGTTGTTTCTCCCTGCATGCTTTGGAGCTTGATGGAGCACATGACTCAGTTCTAGTACTGTGGAAAGTATACAAATGAAGAAATATATAATTGAAGAGCAGTTCAGGGATCTCGTTGACATAAGTTGAACATTGAAAAAACAGAACAAACCACCAAAATATTTTTCTAACAGAAATAGTTCATCTAGAACACTAGAGTTATGAACTTCGAAAGTTAAGTGAAAAACTTTGGTAAAAAATAAAACCAAGCAAGCATAGTCAAACAAAATTATTCATACCGTTTTTTGGACCCAGTTTCCTTCTGCACATCAGATTCTCCAAATGATCCATCAATTTCAACACTATCAACACAAAAAATACCACAAAGATTAGCAAAGAATAAGGAGCTCTTGAGCACAAAATAAGCGGAAGCGGCTGAAGAGATAGAGACACATCCACAAGCACATAAAGAGTTTCCCCTGAAATAACAGAAATGGGCCTACATAACTGTCAAAAATATGTATTTCAAACTAATATACTAAGAGGACATTTACTTTGAGTGATAAGCTGATAATAAACTAGTATAGGCTAATATGCCATATACTTCGATGGATGAGTAATTGATATAAATTCTTCTTGAAAAAGTGTGATTCAGAACCCTTCATTTTCTTTTAGAAAACATAACCGATCATTTCTCTTCTATTCCCATCATAGCAAACACAAGTTTCAAAATTGATAGGTAAATTTTGTCATACTCATATCACTGTTGTAATTCAATCCTATCTAGAAAAAGTAAGTGTCGCTAGTGTATCTTCCATTCAGTAATTATTTGTACAATCAAATGTTTCAATCTCATTTTGGAGCATTTGGATCGAAGAAATAAAATAAGACATTGATTCAGCATGTATCAGATCATGATATCTTCTATAAGACCATTCACAGAGAACTAAGCAAAGAAATTAGACATCACACAAAGTCACAAACAAGATTCCTGTGCCCTATCCTCCATGTCCCAACTGCAGTCATGCTTGAAAGCCAACAATATAACAGGTAAACAGAAAAGCTAAAGTAAGACTGGACTAAAATTTATCCCTAAGCTATCCTCGATAGAAAAAGCCAACCTCATTAGCAAAAAAATGCAAAGTAAATCATCTAGCCTAACTAATTCTAAATAACAGTCCTTCGGACAAGAATGAAAAGATTCACCCCAAAAAATAAAGCATCCATTATATTAAAAACAGAACAAATAATAGTCTAGGCATATTACCTAGAGTTACCTCAAATAGTAATTGAAAGAGAACCAAAACTCCTTTAAAAATAACCTCAAAGGTTCAGCGAATAAATCAACAATCAATTCCATCTGACAGTCTCAAATTATTAAAAAACTGTTATAGTTCAGTAAAATGATGAATCGTTATAATTGGATGGCTCTTAGAATATCCAACCATAACCTATTCTATTTTCCTTTGATTCCCTTACCCTCCAGATCCCAAATTTTTGCGAGGACTTGCTAATCCATCAAAAAAAAAAGCACAAACACTGGGAATTGCAATTAGTTGAAGATAGTTCTGATGAAGAAAAATATTACAGAGGCTTCATGTTGTGATCTTTGGCGTACAATAGTGGAAGGTCTCAAAAGTAGATTTTCAGAGGCAATTTCTTGCATGTGAGTTGAATAGGAAGACTTGGTCAGGGGGAGACATAAAGTGCCAATCTGAAAATTTGTGAAATTGGTCACAGAAGAGCCTCAAAAAACCGGCTAGGATAAAGAATCAGCAAATCTGAAGGAGAATCTTGGCATCTTGCACAACTGCTTTTGATTTTGTAAGTTCAAAAAAAAAAAAAAATAATAAAAATAAAAATAAAAAAAATCTGCTACCATCATGATTGCACATAAAAAGTTTCAGTAAGCATCGGCCAAATTTTGGAGCAGGTGATGCGAAAAGATAACGGATAAATTTAATATGCAATCATTCAAAGTTACATATCAAGTATTTGCACTAGTATTAGGACATATTCCTCTTCATGAGATAGGAGATCAAGCTCTTCTCACTTCTCAGCAATTAAATGGACGATTTTTTTGCAATAAAGATCATCCGCAGTTGAAGAGGTCGAGTGATTTTGTCTCTAAAAATCTATAACTAGCTTAAATAAGTTTACAACCAGCACCCAACTTATCAAGGCAAAAAAAAAAAAAAAAAAAAAAAAAAAATGAAACAAATGTCTGCGAAAGAAACAATAAAAGCAACGAAAGAAAGAAATTTCATATATACATTATCCCAACAAATTACAGAAGCCACCCAAAAAAACAAAAACCAAAATGACTAATTTTGTCTGAGAAACAAGAATACGATGCTCAAACCCACAAAATCACACAACGGTTAATTACAGAAAACAGAAAAAGTAGAACTCATCGGAAATCTTTTTTTTTTTTAAAAATTACGAATTAAAACAATAACTGCAAGCACTAAAGTCCGGGAAAAAAAAACAGAAATCAAAACAGCACCTGGCATTCGAGGAGCCATTCAGGGCTTGAACGGGCCAAGAAAACCCGGTATTCTGAGCCATGAAATTGCCATCGGGAACAGTGATATCCTCGAATCCATAATCGTACAGCCAATTCGTGTTCTCAGGAGAAACCATCTCCGATCAGAAGCCGGAAACAGCTTTTCCGGCTAGAGGCTGATTAAAAAAATGAAATTCAACAGGGTTAAAAGATGTATATGGATTTAGGTGGAAACGAGAAGGAAGACAAAACAGAAATTTCACGCGTGTTGAATATGGAAAAGGGAGGGGGGGGGGGGTATCTGCCGTCAATTGTAACTGCGGGTTTTTGATGCAAATGGATTTGGGCGTCAGCGTGAAAAATAACACTACTAACATATTCAATTACTATTTTTAAAAATAAAATGAAAATAATAATAATAAAATAAAAGATTCCGCCACAGTAAGTGACGCACTACTATCGGTACCCATAAACTGATTGGGCCCCTCGTTAGGCCCGTTTCAACAATTGGGCCTTCTTTTGAAAAAAAAAAACATTTTCTTTTATTTAAATTGTAGATTTAATTAATGTACCAATCAATTTATTAAATTGTTTACAAAAAAATTATATTTATATGATAAGACACTAGAGGTTGAATGAATCGGATTTATGATGAAAATGCATATTAAATTATAATCTGAAGAATAAATGGGGAAGAAGATTCGTCCAAGACTAAGCTAAGCAACCAACATCGCCTCAACTTTATTAACTTTGAAACGCTACTCATATCCTCATTAAAACATGTTAATTTGAAGATTTTTATAAATAAGATATTAGGTAAAGATAATTATATCATAAATTATGTATAACTATTTATGAACTGAGTGAAGCATCCAGCTAGGCCTCCACCCAAAGACATATTTTAAAGAATTAAAAAAAAAAAAAAAAAGACATTGAAATATTGAAAAAGCTGAGAAATAGAATAGTATATATGGTCTAAAAGGTTTCATCTTTTTTCCACCCCAATGAGGATATTGAGTTGATAGGAAGCTGACGTGTCGGGATTTGATTGGCTAAGAAACAATTAATATATGGACACGAGATTGAAAATGAACGGTAGAGAAATCTGTGTTGTGGTGGTCCCACCTCCGACATGTGCTGACTTCTTTTCTTACTACACATTTCAGAATAATTTTCATAAAAACATATCTCTGTCCAATAAATTCTTTTTAAACCCTTGCTTTTAACATGTTTTAATAGTAACTTCTCCACTTTAGAGTGCACTAGTTAAACGTTCATCTAATAATTAATTAGTCATAATATAAATAGAATACTCTAGATTCAAGAGAAAAAAATAATAGCTTATAAGTGGAAATATTTTTAAATACTCATTTTCATAAAACACATATAAAAAATACCAACTTCTTATAACACATATCAAAAATATCCAAAAGTACAAAATTTTATATGGGAAAGTGGGTTTTGTCAAATTTGATTCAATAATTGTTTACATGATAATGATATGATTACTTAAAATAGATTTTGTAATTAAGATATTAGTTTCAGATATAAAAAAATTAAAAATTCATATTATGTAATTTCAGTACGGGTCTGATTCTGGGTCTGTTTCGGGTCTGATCCGGGTCAGACTCGTGAAACATACCGGAACCGACTCAATAATAGGGGCAAAAAATCATGGAACTGACCGGAACCGACCCAGATCAGACCAGAAACTGACCCAGTACCGAACCGGGTCTGGTCCACTTTTTAATTATTTTTTTTTACGAAAATCTAATTTTTCAAATAACTTATAATTCTATTTGTTGGGTATCAGGCCTTGCCGACCCGTTCCGGCCTGTTACTCTGGGTCTCCGACCTAGTCCTGACTGGACTAGGGTTCCACGACCGGATCTGAGTCGGCCTTCAAGCTTGGACCTCCTCGGATGCGTCTTCGGTCTGGGATCTCCGACTCAGTGCACTCATGCCTCGCCTAGAACGAAGGGACGAATGTTATGGCTCAGAACTCACCTCCTGTGAGTCCCTGCCATCCTCCGGCCACAAGAAGGATGTATGAAGGTAGGCACAGGTTCAGGGCTCTCGATCTCACCAAGGCTCACCGGAAAACTCACTCTGAGACGACGAAGGTCTAGAGAGAAGGGAGAGCGATTCAAGAAGAGAGAGAGAAAGCGGCGGAAAAATTAGGGTTAGGGTTCACTGGTCTGAAGTGAAAACGGGTCACTCAATATATATAGTGAGGATACCAAATAACCGCCTCAACTGCACACACCCGAACCAGAACCCGAACCAACTACTCAATCCATAAACACATCCTAAGAATGGGCTAGGATCAGAAATGAGGCACTACCGGGCCAGGCAATTAAAAGGCCCAAACCAAGGCCACACCAATTACATACTCCACCTTGGCCGTGGTTGCAAGTACTTGCACTTATTGGTTGTCATCATCGCCAGTTGCCTAGCAATTCATGTACTAGGACTTTTGTAGGACAAGACATGGGTACACTTAGCAAAAGAGATTAGTATCTGTAGCCACACACAAAGAAATGCCCACGTTTAGAAAGTTTCAAAACACAAAGTATACAAAGAGGTTAAACTCATTAACTTCACAGGAATACACACAAAGTGGATAAGAATTACACTAAGTAAAGAAGAACAACACTATCACAAAGTAGCAGAATTAAGCATGTTCAAAGTTAAGGATGGTTTTACAAGACATGAATTTCTCTAAAGATAAGCATTTTGTACCCATATCCGAAGGATTAAACTCAGATGCTATTTTCTTTAGTAGAATTATGCCCTTATCTACAATGTCCCTAATAAAATGATATCTTACATCTATATGCTTAGTTCTATCATGAAATACAGGATTTCTGCATAATTGAATGGCAGATTGAGAATCAGAGTACACAATAGGCTTAGATTTAAGATACCCAATCTTAGAAAGTAAACCTTTTAGCCATATGGCTTCCTTAAATGCATCAGTCATAGCAATGTATTCTGATTCAGTAGTAGATAAAGCCACAACAGGTTGTAATTGAGATTTCCAACTAATGCATGCACCACACAAGGTAAACACATAGGAAGTAGTTGATTTCCTATTGTCTCTATCATTTGCATAGTTAGAATCAACATAACCAACAAGTGTAACATCTTTGGTATGTTTATCAAATCTCAAAGCAGTGTGCTGTGTGTGCTTTAAGTATCTAAGTAACCATTTAAGGGCTTCCCAGTGGAGCTTACCAGGATTGGACATAAATCTGCTCAATAAGCTCACACAATAGGCTATATCAGGCCTAGTACTCACCATAAGATACATAACAGAACCAATAGCATTAATGTAAGGGACATGTTTCATTTCATCCACTTCAAAATCAGTTTTAGGACACTGGTCCTTACTAAGTAAGAAATGAGAGGCAAGACGAACATTGACAGGTTTAGCATCACTCATAGAAAATTTTTCAAGTATTTTGGCAATGTAAGCAGACTGGTTGAGAATCAGGGAAGATTTCTTTCTATCCCTAACAATGTCCATACCTAGGATCCTTCTAGCATCACCTAAGTCCTTCATTTTAAAGTGGTTACATAAATGAGTTTGAACAAGTTTCACAGAGACCAGATCTGGACTAATGATATTAGCATGTCATCCACATATAAGAGAAGAAAAGTAGGAATACTATTCTCAATTTTGAAGTACAAGCAATGATCATGTATGCTTCTTTCAAATTTTAATGACTTCATTACATTGTCAAATTTAATATTCCACTGCCTAGGAGACTGTTTCAAACCATACAATGCTTTCTTTAATGAACAGACATAATCAGGATGCTTGGAGTCACAAAAGCCCTCAGGCTGATTCATATATATGCAAACATCTAGGTCACCATAAAGAAAGGCAGTAGTGACATCCATTTGGATTAACTCCCAGTTAAAATATGCAACCAATGCAAGCATGATACGAACTGTAGTAAACTTAACAACAGGGGCAAAGATTTCAGAATAGTCTATGCCTTCATTCTGGGTAAACCCTTTAGCTACTAGCCTAGCTTTGTACCTAATTGATTTACCATCATGCTTAATTTTATAGAGCCATTTACAGCCAACTATGGAGCTGCCACTAGACCTAGGTACAAGAGTCCAAGTTTTATTCTCATATAAGCTGTTCATTTCATCCTGCATAGCCTGTTTCCATTTAGAAGAGTTAGGAGATTGAATAGCTTGTTTGTAAGTCTTGGGTTCATCACCATCTATCTCTTCAAACACATTTAAAGCATGCATAGTGAGATCATATTCATCAAATTTTCTATTAGCTGTTACCTGTCTCTTAGGCCTATCTCTAATCATATTATAATCATTCAAATTATCACTCATGTGATCAAAGGTAGAGCTTGAAGCTCCACCTTGATCAGAGACATCATGACATTCATTATCAACATGCACATTTTCATTTTCAGAATTTAGACAATCAAACTCAGCATGTGTGATTCCTTCCCCCTGAATGTCATTATCTGACTGCTACACCTTATTAGGAGTACCCTCTTGCATAGGGATGGGGTCTGATCTAGTCTTACAAGGGAAAATAGACTCATTAAAAGTAATATCCCTGCTGATTATGACCTTATAGTCAAAATCTGACACATCCCACACCCTATAACCCTTAGTACCATCTGGATAGCCTAAGAAGACACACTTCCTGGCTCTGGGGTCAAGCTTATCACCTTTTTGGTGTATATAAGAGGCACAACCAAACACCTTTAGATGGGACATGTCCAGGGGTTTGTTTAAGAAGACAGACTCCGGACATTTTCCCCCAAGGGGGACAGAAGGTGATCTATTTATCAAATAGGTGGCTGTCATGACAGCTTCACCCCAAAAAGGTTTTTCTAAGCCACTGACAGCCATCATGCACCTTACCCTCTCAAGAATAGTCCTATTCATCCTCTCAGCAACTCCATTTTGCTGTGGGGAATAAGGAACAGTCCTATGTCTCCTAATACCACTTGTCTCACATAGATCATCCAATTGATTGTTACAAAACTCTAGTCCATTATCAGTTCTTAGAGTTTTAATTTTAATCCCAGTTTGGTTTTCAATTTGGGTTTTCCATGTTTTGAAAGCATAGAAAACATCAGACTTATGAGACAGGAGAAAGACCCAAGTTTTCCTAGAAAAGTCATCTATGACAGAGAGGAAATATCTATTTCCACCTCTGGTTGGCTCACTAGCAGGCCCCCACACATCAGCATGAAGGTACTCTAAGATGGTGGAGCTTCTAGGGGTGTTAGGAGGGGAATGAGCAGGGAAAGTGACCCTAGTTTGTTTTCCCAAGACACAGTGTTCACAAAAATCTAGTGCAGTGACCTTATCAGACCCAAACACTCCCTGTTTCTTTAAAAGTTCTAGACCTTTATTACTCATATGGCCTAGGCGCCTATGCCATAGTTCAGACACACTAAGTTCAGGGGAATTCACATTATTAACACATGGATCAGGTTCAGTGCAACATATATACAAGTTATTCCTTTTTTCAACTTTAAAAACAACTAGGGAACCCTGCATTATCTTCATTAACCCCTTCCCCCATCTCCCTTCTAAACCATCATCCTCAAGAGCAGAACAAGAAAATAAGTTGAAGCACAAATCAGGTACATATCTAACATTTTTTAGGGTATATGTACAACCATTAACAAATTTCAATTTTATATTTCCTATGGCTTCTACTTTGCACTTCTTTTCATTAGCCAACAAAACAAATCCATTATCAACAGGTTCCAAATTAGAAAAATGTTGTTTATGTGGGGAGATATGGTAAGTACACCCAGAATCAACAATCCATTCAGTGGAGCAAAATTTTCCAGTACAGGCATAGGCAGAAGGCAAAGAATTCAAATAATTGGAGTCAGCAAGCATATACGCATCACCAAGATTATCTCCTTTAACTGTATTCACATTAGAGTTGCTAGACTCTACTCTTTCCCTCTTAGGCTTATTGCACTGTCTAATGTAATGACCATACTCACCACAATTGTAGCATTTTCTACCTCTGGACCTAGATTTGGACCTGCTCCTATTATCAGAGTTATAATTCTTCCCATCCTTATTTATTATTATCATTTGGCCTGTTTTTACCATTTCTAGAACTGGATCTACCCCTCACATTTAGTATCTCATTATTATTCCCTCTATTTTTATTCCTACCTCTTTTCAGATCCTGTTCCTAACTCTTAAGTCCACTCATGACAGTTTCTAAGGTGACAGAATCTCTGCCATACTTAATGGCAGACTTAACATCATTATAAGAATTAGGTATGGCATTCAATAGAGCTATGGGGGCATATTCATCTATATGCTCATCACCAGTGAGCTTAATATCCTGTATCAGTTTGTTAAAAACATCCAAGTTCTCATCTATATCCTTGTTTAGGTCTAATCTAAACCTAAAAAAGGTTTCTAACAGATACATTTTACTAGGAAGAGAGGTTTCAGTAAAGAGAGACTCCAGTTTGTCCCAAATCTCTTTAGCAGTTTTAATTTTACCTATTTTCCTAAGAACAGAGTCAGACAGGTTCAATATGATGATAGAACGGGCATATTCATCTATCTCTATGCGTTTTTCAGGGGTATCACCGTCTAAAAAATCAGCAGTAACAGCCCTTAACACTTTCTGTTGGATCATTAAGCATTCGATCTTTTGTTTCCATATAGAAAAATCAGTTTTGCCATTAAACGGAGTTAAACCATGAGAAGACATTCCTGATGCCATTTTACAAAAATTTTGGCAAATAGGGCATGCAATATTCACAAAGTTGGCAAGTCAGAGCAAAGAAAGGAATACACACAGATCCACACTCAGTCAAGGGCAAAATTATTTCAAGAATTCAAGACCCTACCACTCAAAGAACGCAGGCAAACCAGAGACAAAATGAACGGCAGATCAAACACACTTAGTATCAAATAATCGCAACGGAAAAAGCGTTTAATCTCAGGATCTACCCTAGGAGCAAGTAAATCAAGTAAAAGAAACACACAAAGTAACATGAAAGGGATCCAAACTCACTGCGGTTGTCCAGACCAGTGAGATGGATGTTCAGTGACCGCGGTTGTCCGGTCCGATCAACTGAACCCTAGAGACACTAAGTGATTCTTCGAATCAGACCAAAACCCTAAAAAAAAAATCTAGACCGACTTAATACGAAGGGAGGTAGGGAAGAGCGAAAGTATACCTGAGCGGGGGCCCTGTGTGAGGGCACACCCGACCTACCTCACGTGCCCTGGGGCACAGACGACGCGAGATCTTCCAGAGCAGGCGTGCGGGTCCGCAAAACCTGGCTCTGATACCACTGTTGGGTATCAGGCCTTGCCGACCTGTTCCGGCCTGTTACTCTGGGTCTCCGACCTAGTCCTGACTGGACTAGGGTTCCACGACCGGATCTGAGCCGGCCTTCAAGCTTGGACCTCCTCGGATGCGTCTTCGGTCTGGGATCTCCGACTCAGTGCACCCGCGCCTCGCCTAGAACGAAGGGACGAATGTTATGGCTCAGAACTCACCTCCTGTGAGTCCCTGCCATCCTCCGGCCACAAGAAGGATGTATGAAGGTAGGCACGGGTTCAGGGCTCTCGATCTCACCAAGGCTCACCGGAAAACTCACTCTGAGACGACGAAGGTCTAGAGAGAAGGGAGAGCGATTCAAGAAGAGAGAGAGAAAGCGGCGGAGAAATTAGGGTTAGGGTTCACTGGTCTGAAGTGAAAACGGGTCACTCAATATATATAGTGAGGATACCAAATAACCGCCCCAACTGCACACACCCAAACCGGAACCCGAACCAACTACTCAATCCATAAACACATCCTAAGAATGGGCTAGGATCAGAAATGAGGCACTACCGGGCCAGGCAATTAAAAGGCCCAAACCAAGGCCACACCAATTACACTATATTTTTTAAATATCCAAATATTTCCAGTATTTTAAATTATAAAGCTAATAAAATTTAAATCAAAAATCTTTGTTGTTTGAAAAAAAAGTATACTGACATGTGACTTTAACTGAAAAGTATATTTTTAGGTATTTTTTATATATGTTATAAGAAGTGGGTATTTTTTATATGTATATTAGGGTAAACCCATAAATAAAATCCCCTAAGAATTCCAAAAGCCATGATGAATTGACATTTTTATGCTCGATTATCTAATTAAGATCTTTGAGGCTGTAAAAAGTAAAATTTATTTGAGTTACTAAGAAAGTTTATTATTTAATATCTTTAACTACAATCAATTCCAAACATTCTTTATTCACACTGAACATACCACTTCAAATTTAAGTAATTCATCAAACATTTTTAAACATATTTAGTATATATACCAAGAACCCATTTTGAAGCTCCATAACAATATCTGTCACATCTTTAGGAAAACATTGACAAAACATGAATTATATTGAGAAATGTTTAAAATGGAGTCAAATAGTATAATTGCATGCCGAAGTTCTTGTTTAATAATTGAAAGCAATAAAGAAGTTAGAACCACTAAGCAATAAGTAGTTATGTATATTCTTTACATCACATGATATCATATCATATCATATTATTCCTTTCTTGAGAGTCTCAACTTAGTCTTGCCCTCTTTGGATTTTTGCTCTCAAATTCTTGTTAATTCTGTCGTTTTCTATATTATGCGTCATCTTACACTGAAACTTTTATTCAAGAGTTTCCTTAATTTGTTTAATCTGGGGAATTTGCTGTTGATGTAAAAACATAAGAGAGATATATTATTCAAGAATCGAATTCGACTTATTATTGTAGAAGATAGTTTGAATATTTCAACGTCTTGAATATGGCTGTTTTATAGTTAAATTGTTATTCTGCACTAACAACAGTGCAGCACACACACACTCGAAAAAGAAACAAAACGATTGGTTAATTGGACGCAAGCATCCATTTGAGTTTAATATATATATATATATAAATATATATATATATATATATAAATATTAATTTTTATATGGGAAGGTCTTGGGTTAGGCAGACCTAAATGATTTAGGCGGATTTTATCCATTAACCCAAGCTCAAACCCATATAATATACCATAATTGGGATTAATAAACTCTATTTGGGATGGGTCAATCCATTTGGGTAGGATAAAACCCGCCTAAACCGTTTAGGCCTGCCTAACTCAAGTTTTTGCCTATATATATATATAGAGGAGGTATCATGTAAAAAAAAATCCCTCTGTGAGAAAAAGAATGAATCGTATCCATCAGATCTAAAAAAATCAATGGTTGATATTGAATGAAATAACAACTAAGTAAAACGCAATCAAGCAACAACTAAAGCACAATCAAGCAACATTGCAATCAAGCAACAACCTGAATACAATCAAACAATATCGTAAATGCAATCAAAGATCTTTCTCACTTTCTCACTTTCTCACGTTAAGAGTTTTCTCACTGGATCCTCTCCATATATATATATATATACACAAGGCTAATTATGTGTTTATCCCCACTATTGCAAAAGCAAAAAAACTCCTAATTTTCCACCTTTTTTTGTATGTCTTGCTGTTTTCAACTCACTTTATATGCATGTTTATGTCCAAAATTTGTCACATATGATTCACGTCTCACAGAAAGAAATTAAACAAATATATGAATGATGATTACAAAGCCCGCATACGAAAATCTTGATAAATAACACAGATGAATGAGAAGAGGGCTGAAGCTAAAAGCCCTCTCTGTTACATACCCAATATCTTCACAACTGTACAAATTACATGCAAATTCAGTTAGATTTGTTGTCAACTTAATAAGAACAGTAAACCACACTTTTCTATATCTGAACAAAAATCAACCGATGCTCAATCGAGAATCTGAACATCTTAGATTGGTTTGACGTCTTGGGATGCCAATCTCGCAAGCATTTACCCTTGCAGCAAACCGCAGTGAACAGAGTGATTCACCCACGGATGATGGATCCGGTGAAACATTCACAAACATCAATGTTTTTGAATTTCCACCTAAGCAAGGCTGTACATACAAAACAAGGAGTGTAAGCATATCAATCAGTAGCACAAAAGTACAAGTACGTGTCCTGAGATAAAACGGAAGGAATATGAGGCCTTCATTGAAATGTTAAAAATGCTTCCCTTATTAGAGAGAATCATATTCTCCTGAAAAGTCCATCTGATTTCAAAATGAAGATGTTCACTTGCAGCATAGAAAAATAACTACCTGGAGAAGGTAGGTGAGCTTGGAGTTCCTAAATGGCACATGCTCCTCTTTCTTCGCCAAAGCAAATATGACATCACTTAGTGACGACAAGCTTTTATTGATGGCCTGATTGACAGTTTGATAACAAGGCAATTAATTAGGCAAATGCAAGAAAAATGAAAGAACAATAAAGGCCATCTCTGCTTCAGATACCTGAGTTTCTTTCAGCCGATCGCCGGTTGACCCACTCTTGGAAAGACGCTCACTACCAGCAAGGTCAATTAGGTTCAACACACCTTGGACTTGTTGATCAGTGCTCTATTGCCATGATTGGACAGAATAATATGCATCAGCAAGTTGCCAAGAAAAAATCAAGAGCACACAACAAACTTGGAGAAGATACTAATACCTCATCAGAACCTGTAATTCTTAGGGTAAAGACAAAATGGCTCCTAGACGATTGTTCATTCATTTGAGTCTTACCCACAGACCTAAAGAAATAAGTTGAAAGAGTGTAAAACATGACCACTGTGCAACAAAAAGTCTGGGTTTTTAAGTTAATTCCCATAAAGTCAGCTTAAAATGTGTGAAGAAATTCAGTTTCAGTACCTGCTTTGTGCTGCCCGCTCTAGGAGATAGGAAACTTCTTTGCTACTGCGAACATCCATAATTGTAAGATCAGAGACGTGTGTGTTACCATTTGCATCATGCTTAATAGCATATTGCTTTCCAGCACATTCAAAGGATGATTTGTTTGTTGCTAACAGGTCACGTATTGATTCGTTGTATATTTCAAGCATTGACACCTGAAAATGCACAAGCATAAATGAACTTGAGCCTGAAAAGAAAAGCGTAAATGAAAGAGCACAATTTGGTGGCACACCTGCATCTCATACTTCCAGCCTTGGGCTTCAAGCATTTGTCTAGTCTGAAATACCTGCTCTAGTGATCGTGGAATTAAACCTTTCTGATCTGTTAGTCCAGGCCTGCCCATCATTGTATAAGTTTTACCAGAACCAGTTTGCCCATAGGCAAATATGCAGACCTAATAAAATGCAGCAATATTACTACAGTTAGTGAGTGAGCTCTAATGTGCAACTTCCATCAGTCAAGTCAAATGAAATTTAAGTATTCTGTATGCGACTCATAATTAAAAATTTGAACATTGGCAACAATGTAAATTCCAGTAAATAATTGACTGCTCATCACTTACCAAAAAATTGGTGCAGTTTTCTCACAATTAATTTTAGAGTGATTAGTGAGCACTAATGTGCAACTTCCATCAGTCAAATCAAATGAAGTTTAAAGTATGGTTCTGTAATCTGTATGTGACTCATAATATAAAAAAAATCGAACATTGGCAACAATGTAAATTCAAGTAAATAATTGACTGCTCATCACTTATCAAAAAGTTGGTGGAGTTTGTGTGATTAGTGATCAGCCACGCAAGAAACTCAAAATTTAGGAGCAACTGACACAGAAGTAGTACAAAAAACAACCTTATATCCGTCAAGTGCACTTTGAACCAGCTGTGATATCTCCACGAAAACATCATCTTGTGAGTTATCGGGCATGAACACTTTGTCAAACGTGAAAGAGTGCTTTTGCCCTTGTAAAACAAAACTTAGTGAATTGAGTGGATGACATTTATAAAACAACATATGAAAATACTAAGGACAAATTTCCGAGCTTTAGAAAAAGAGGGGTTACCATTTTGGGACAAATCAATGCCCCTACCCTGCATTTCCATTGATGTAGGGAACGAAACAACTTTTGCATCATTTCCAACTCCATCATCAGCAAGTAGGGGCCTCACTCTACAAAATACGCGAATATTCCCTTTCAACTCCTGTATTAAATGGATTATAATTAGAATTATGGAATAGAAGAAGAAAGAATTAATATTAATTATGAAAAAAATAAATCTTCGACAAGAGAAATGGATGTAGACATATTCAAAACCAAATAGTTTTGATTGTAAGACTAGGTACCAGGATAGTGTTATGCAATTTCTTGCGAAGTTTTTCCCCCTCTACAATCTTTTCATCTGCATCAGCTAGACGACTTTTAAACTCAAGAATCAAAGTTTTGTTCTCCTCAAATTCAGATCTTGTCTCCAAGGCAGATAAATCAGAAAGCTGAAATAGCGGAAAAGGAAAATAAAACAAGACATTTTGTAGAAACTTACTATATGATTAATTTAACATGGTATTGGTATTATAAAGCAAGGGACAAATCAACAACCTGCAATCTCTTTTCCGCAATAGCAAGCTGTTCCTGTAATCGACTTATTTGCTTGCTTTGAGACACGCATGTTGACTGAAAAAAATAACAAATAATAAAGCCATATAACCTAAAAACATTTCAAGCCTTCAATAGAATATAATAGAAAAACAGACCTCCAGTTCCACTGTTCTAGTGTTCAGATTCTCTAAATCTGCCGTGTACTTTCCGGTACATTCCTTGTATCTAACAACTTCAGCTTGTAAATCTTGAACTTGTGACAACTGCCGACTGCGGTCCTCTCTCATTTGCTGCAGATCATCTCTCAAGCGTTCAACTTCACTGGCTAGTGATTCCTTCTGCTTTATTGCCTCATCTTGGGATGCCTTCAAAGATCAATTGCATGAAAATAGAATAAGCAGCTCTGGTAAATAACAATTGACATCCAGAAATTCTTTGAGAATATAACAATTACATCAAAAGTCGACAAAAATGGCAAAATATAATACTGAATTCAAAATTGGCCATGACATTTATGTGACATTGGATGTGCTAGAAATGCTCTCTCAAGTAACAGGTCATCCACATACCTATTTGATGCATTTCAAGTTCACAGGGGAAACTGAAGCAAAATTTTAATATGAGACTATCATGAGCATTAAAAACTATGTTTCATTACCATAAGAACTAGATCTAAAAGTTAAGGACTAAGCATAACCTATCTGGAAAAGATGCAAGAAATTTGACATAAAAAGAAAAATAAACATTATTGAAAATGAGTAAATCCTTTGGAAGAGAATCCAATAAGATAGTCAAGCAATAAAACCCAACAATAATGTGAATGCCACACCAAATCAACATATATGATTCAATGTGTAGAAGTTCCAGCATATATATCAGAAGGCACCAATCCAAATTGTGAATTTGTGAACTCAACATGATTTGGTTCAATGTACAATTACACAAATAACGAGATCTAATAGAAATGACCAATCCTCAGAAGCGTGTTGCTTCACTTTTACAAAAATGAGCCGCAGCGGAATCATGCCACTCAAGATTTAGCTAGAACTTTATAGCAACTCTTAAAACAAAAATAATTTTGCAACCAAACTTGGCGGACAGTAAAAGCTAATTGATTTTGCCATGCTCAGGCGTGACTTGAGAAGCAGTGGAAGGGCAGGATATAGAGAATATAGAAAAAGTTACGAAACAGTTGACAGATTTATGAATGGGGTTGGTGTTATGAGCTCTTTTGTAGGAGTAGGTATCAAATATGTGGGGGGTGGTTATTCTAGAAAGACTGAAATTTGTGTGAGAAAACATAAAACCAATATTCCCAAGTCAAACATCAAAAACACAGCTAATTTAAACCCATACTAGGAACATGAAGAATGACAAAGCATGCCATGCCATCATGAAACAAAATCAGCTAAAAAACATACTCGTGACAGACTGAGCTGATCTTGCAGAGAAGTATAGTGGCCCCTCAGAGTACTTAGGTTTTCCACAACTGCAGCCTTTTCTTCCTGAACACGTTTGAGCGTTGTGTTTGTCGTTTCAAGATCTGATTGAAGTCTACTGTTCCACTGATGCAAACTTGTGTTGAACTCTTGCAACCGCCTGTAAGTATCATTAAGTGACTGAATCTGCAGAAGGCAGTAGCCAGGATGACTATTTTCCGTGTTTCACCTAATAAACTTCTCCTGAAATCATATTTCTATGAACAAAAATTCACTGCTTACCTTCTGGTTGGCACTAGCATTATCTAGTTGAGTTCGTCTGAGATCATCAGAGAGGGAAGCTTGCAACTTCTCTGCAGCTGACCTCAAGTCTCTCTCCCTAGCCAAAGAATCCAGCGCTTCCTAGTAATTCATTTAACAGTTCAGTACCATGTCAATCCAGAAAGAGCAATAACGATACAACTTTTGGAACATCTACCGATCTATCTACTTCCTCCTGTGCAAGCTTTGATTGCAACGCCTCAAGGTTTTTCCTCAACTCCATAATAATAGAATTCAATTCATCTTCCTTGGCCTTCATCATCAACTCTGGAATTGGAAAAGAACCACGAGATTGTCAGAAGTTGAGACTTACAACATGTTATAAAACAGAAACTTAATGAGTTAAAGAACCAGCTTACCTGTATCGTAGCACTTCTTCTCTGCCAATTCCAAAAGTTTTTTATCTTTTTCCTGCTCTGCGACATAGTTTGATTCATGCTGTACAAACCATCTGATACACTGTTTAAGCCTTTTAATTAAATCCATCGTTTTGTCATTCTTTTCCTGCAGAACATCAAAGGTTGCCAAAATAAACTATCATAAATTCACAATCCAAGAATGAAACTATCTCAAACTCATTGCCGAAGCCCTTAGCCAGTTAACCCATAAACAGAGGCTCAACATAATAGACTTGGGAAATGAAATATCTACACTCAAACGCACCCTGAAGCTTAAATTCTTTTTCATCTTCTCGTTGAGTAATGCCTCGATATCATCTTTGCTGAACTCAATTACACTGCAATCAGAACCAGAATTGCTAGGTGGCCCACTAAGCGGAGGCAGATCTTGGCCCCCATTTACAACTGAGAATGCCTGACGAGTCTGCGTTCGTGGTATAGTGTTAGGTGGCATTTTTGTGCTTGCAATCCTTCTCCTCTTATCTATGGAAACCTCATCGATGCTACAATTGCTCTGTGTACACCAGCAGCAACAATTGATAAAATTAAACGAATATATCACCAATTTAGAAAGGACAAAAGAGGAAGGTAAAAAAACAGACAAGATCAAGAAGATAACACAAAAGAATCTCATAAAAACTCATCCTGAAAATTTGGCATTACCATCAAAACGCAGGCCTAAGGAATTTAACCTACAAGAAACCTATGCAAACAAAACATAGAAATCCGAGATATTGAGCAGCAAAAGAAAATGTAGAAAAAAAAAACAAGCGAGAAACCGGAAATTTAAATTTGTTAAAGGGGTTTTAATTAGAGAAAGAGAAACTCACACGTGAAGGACTGGAAGGAGCCTTATTCTGGTTCTTGGAAGCCATTTGAATGCAGAGCGTGCGTATGTGGTAGTTGAGAAAGAGGGAGACGACAGTGAGAGGCGGACGGTTTCAAATTTGTAGGTGGGACCGTGGTTTATTGCAATGGAAGCTACGGCAAAAAAAAATTTATTATTGCTTTCAATTGCAGGGATCAGAAAAAGATTAAAAAAAAAAATACTCAAAACACAAAAAGATGAAACGAGTATCGAATCACAGATAGCAAGAAAACTCTTCACTTCTTTTCGGAACCCTACAGTTATATCATAACGGAGAAATGAGTAAAGCTACTTTCTTCTACCTTCGATTGGTCAATGAAGAAATTGAACTAAAAACTCATGCTTAATTAGTAACAATCCTTGTTAAAGATGGAGCAGTGCTGGTAATTTTAGTGAGAAGATAGGGTTTGGAGATCCGGCTAGAGAGAGAGAGAGAGATAGAGAGGAGGGAGAAGGGTGACCGTCGTTTTGAAATTTTTTGTAATTGAATATAGCGGTATTTTCAGAGAGATCCGTTGTAAATGTGACTTGACTGTTTTGCCCCCCGCGCTTGCAGTAATAACATTTTTATTTATTTATTTTGACAGTCCTATAAATTGAAGGAGATATAGTATTTTAATTTTAAAAACAAGAACTAATATTTTTGTTTAGGTGTATAAACGAAATATAAATAAATATATTTAAGAACTTTTACTTTGTTGTGGGTATTGTTAGGTGTGGACGATTAATTAGTGGATGCATGAACATAATTTTCATGGAAAACTGAATTGTCATATTCAAAGTTTTTGCAAAATATTTGGGATTCTACTACCATCGAGTAAAGCTGTTATTATGTATTAAATATCCTTGTTGGTCAAGCATCTATTTCACTATTTATTATTAAAGAAACCTTTTATGATGAGCACAACTTTAGAATTATAAATAGGGCACACTATTAGTAAATCCTAATCATGCACAAAACATGCAGAAATATATAAAAGCATAATTTGCAAGCTAACCGAATCCAAAATGATAATTTGATGCGTATTTGTATCATAAAAATATGAAAATTTATGTATTGGATACTAATATTCATTAATAAATTATTAAAAAGTAAAATTTCATTATTTATTTTTTAATATTTTATTTTATTTTTTTAGTCTCTTATTCGGGTGCAGTGGTAAAAAGTATTTTATTTATGATTAAATCGAGCTTTTATGGGGACATGTAAAATGTGTATGTTCAGATTAATGTAAAAAAATCTTTAAAAAAAAAAAACAGTCTTCTTTAGGGAATAAAAGTTAAAGAATAACACTTCACATATGGTGACTGACACCCCCCTTGCGTCAAGAGAGTGGCAAGAATTTCCACTTTTTACCTTTATTTTAGGGGAAGCAAACTTATCCCAAACATTTGGAATAATTTTTTAGTAAGATAAGGGTTGAAATAAGTTTTTCTTTAAAAAAAAAGAAATATTCTAAGATTTTTGTACCTAAATTGTTATTTTGCAATAATAAAAAAAAGAATGAGCCATTTGGGATGATTAATAAGGGGAGAAACAAAAGTGCATATTTGATATGTTGTTGATCAATCCATTTCATTTGTTGTTGTTTAAGGCATTTTATTCAACCCTGGCACCCAATTATGCTAAATTATCTTTCATGGAAATTAAAACATTAACGTTGTCCACCTTTCTCACTCACCTAACTTCTTCCGATTGCTGCCATCTGACCCTTTTGTGTGTATGTGTGTTTTATTTATTTATTATTATTATTATTATTATTACTCAATAAACTAAGTGTTTATTGATTTATCTATTTGTATATACTCATAAACTTTGAATATGTATGAAATAAATTAAATTTAAGCTCGATTAAATAATAAAGGAGTTAAGCTCGGATCCACCGCGTACCCCCAAAATTTTTATTTAATATATATTTTTATTATAATTTTTATATATTTTTACATATTATTTATAAATATCTTCACATAATGCACCCCCAATTTATTTTGTTCATATATTGTATTCCCAAATTTAAATTTTTAGATCCGCCTCTAATCAAGCTTCAATTCAATAGTGCTAAGTTATAATTGAATTGTTGTTTTGAGCCGTAGAAGTATTAAGTATTGTATTAAGGGTAGATACTTATTTTATAACGAAAACATACTAATTACAATAATTTATGCATGAAAACTTCTTTTAGATTGACAAACGGCGTCGTGCCAATCCTTGTTGTAATAATTTCACGGCTGAGTAGTAAAAAAATAAGTTTTAAGTGAAGGAAAATAAAATTAAGAGCAGCGAAATTAGAATGGTACAAATGGCTAAGGCCTTTGATTTTTAAATTTAATGGTCGCTATCAATTACTAAGTCTTTCAACTAGGCATGGGCAGGCCTGCAATCAGCCGTGGATCCAAATATTTAATATTGAGGTAAATATAAGATCATAGCAATCTATAAATAAATTTTAACAAATGTAAAATGAATATTGATTAATATTTATTTTTTATATTTCAGAAATGGTTCGATAACTACTCCCATTCAATTGTTTGGTCCCGCTCGTTCTAAATGGAATCAAAGTTATTCTAATAAGATATATTTCGAAGAGTTTTTATCGGGCTAACCGAAAATCAAAGGTTACCATACATCTTACTTAAAACTTCTGAAAAAAATAATTTTTTATAATTGTCACAGACTCACAATAATCCGGCAAAAAGAGGATTATTCAAGGCAAGCTCAATGATGGAATGGCGGACTGAACTCTTAGGTGATTCATTATCGTATACTATAAAGGATACTTCGAATTTTTTAAGTCACTTTGATTTTATTATTGGTCGTTAAAATTAAAGATGTGACAATTGTAATTTTATTTTTCCTTTTAATTTGTCATATGTTTCCTATGAATTTCATTTTTCACCAAAAACTATTATATGAGAATTTTAAATCCGTGTTCTATTTACGAAATTAACAAAATAAATATACAACATTCGGATAATTGGATCGGATAAGTCTCGATTTTTTTTTTACAAGTGATCAATGATATCATTGTTTGCCATATCCTAATTAGAAAAGGCAAAAAATTAATTGAAAATACAACTTACAACAAAATTTTTAATAAAACTTTAGCTGTCCCCATATAGATAGCCAGGTGATAATGGTTGGAACTTGCTATTAATTCATTTTAAGCTACATTTTTTAATATGATTGAGTGAGTGTTAGCGGTCATAAATCATAATTTAAAAAACTGAAATAAATAAAGAACGTGAAACTATTTTATTTTGTTTGGGGTTATGGAATATTTGTATAATTTAATCGTACATAAGTTTATAAGTTCACTCGGGTACATTAAAAATAGATCGATATCATATACATTCTTACAATATGTATTAATTTTTTCTTTTTTAAAATTGTTCCGTCGCCTCTATCAAAATATGCAAAACAATGGAAAAAATATTTTTTAAAAAAAGTCAAAAAAATAATTGGAGATGCGGGGTATCGATCCCCGTACCTCTCGCATGCTAAGCGAGCGCTCTACCATCTGAGCTACATCCCCATATATTTATAGTTTTCGTTAATATTTATTTTATTTAATAAATGTAATGCATAGGCCAATTATGAATTTCCTTTTGCATGTTCACATTAGCAAATACACATGTATTATTTTGTTAATTCAATATTATTTACAACTAATCTACTATGCTATTTAATACTCTTTTTTACAACTACTAAATAAATTTCTAAAAAACAACATAATTCACTATTATCACAATTTTCACTTCTAAGAAGTATTTATATTGTGTTTAATATTATATTTTCTATGAATGTGACATATTCAACATAAGATTCTATCATATGAACAACAATTTCGAAAATAGTAAATAGTACTAATTTACACAATAAACATTTTTTTTTGCGCAGATGAAATGTAATATGAACTCAAAATAAACGTGGGCCGAATAAAAATTCCCACCTAAATCCTACTCTTTTTGCATGTAATGATATTATTGTAAATTTAGTTAAAGTACGACAAATTTTTGTGAAAATGTAAACAACTTTATCTATTTTTTATGGAAGAAATCTTAACTACTTTTAATAACGTAATAATGTATATACTAATGTTTTAAAATAGACAAATGAAAATATTGAAACTAACAGAATTCCGTACACCAGAAAAATTGCCTCAACAAACATACCATCAGGATTCGGTCTGACGCCTTTCCAAGCAGATGCAAACTATCCTTTTTTTTTTTTTTCAACTTACAAAATCTACTTTCCTCCATCAAGTCAGACGGGATTCAAGATTTTTCTAAGAAAAAAATTTCTGGGCCAATTTAACTATCCCGATTCTTGGATTTTATCGGCTCCATATGCTTCTTCCTACAAGCTTGAGCATAATTCCGACATTTTGTTCGGAAATATTGTTGATTACGGTTTTCGCAGTTTTTCTTGAAACTTGAACATTATTCCCACATTTTGCTTGGAATCATTGGGGAACCGCTGCCAAATAAAGATTGTTGTTGGATTTTGGCGGAATTGTTGAGGTGGGATTGCAAATGCCGTTGTTGGGGGTTGGCACGTAAAGTGCTGGATTTTTTTATGCTCATATGAGCAGAAGCAGATTTGGTGTAATGCAATGAGAAGCATTTTGATGATTAATTGGGAAGATGAGTTTCCAGAGGATAATTATAAGAAGAGGTTTTATATATATGGCGTTTGTGTTTATGGTTTCGATTGCAGCTGTGGGTGTGGAGAGCAAAGGGGAGGACCAAGAAACCTTATTGGCTTATTTGATCGATTCCGGAGAGATAACTCAGGAAATGGTACTCACCTCTCTCTGCATCGTTTACTTGTACCACACAACAATAGCATAATGCAATGAAAACTTTGCTTCTTCATGTGCTCCATTTCCATATTTGCTTCTTCAAAATTCATTCTGTTGAGCTGAATATGATTATGGTCTTTGTTTATCACTTTTGATTCTTAATTATACTTGTCTTTTAGCATTGGAAACATGATGTTTTTATTGATTCCCCACCAACATTCTAAACATTCCCCATTTGATAGGAAATCATCAACTCATGCATCTAATAGTTGCTCATGAATATGCATTGCACTTTGGACTTTATTTAGTTGTAGTTGTAGTTATAGTTATGATGTCTTAAATGCAGGCTGAATCACTGCGGAGTAAATGCAGGCATGAGTTGTCACAAGCCAAGAAACTGTTGAAAGATTTGGAGTCATGTTACAAGAAGGAAAGTTACAGTGGGTCATCCAGAATAAAAACGCATGATGCCCTCAAGGTTTCGTGCCCTCAGGTTAAGCAAATCCTTGTAGATTGTTTGAGGTCTAAGACTCTGGTGACTGCTGGAGAGAAGAAGGATTCGGATACTTGGTATGCTAGGTACTTGGGATCTTCACTCTCCTCTTCTTCTTCTTCTTCTTCATCCAGACGGCGTGTCTTAGCTGAGGCAGCTGGAGGGCAACCTGATCCACTCCCAGCCATTCTCATCGCTGTTGCTGTCACTGCATCTGTCACCTTTCTTGTTTCCATTCTGCTTTTCTACTTTTGCTGCGCGGGTGGCTTAGCAGCAGCTCGAAATGATGTGAGGCCTCTCCTCAGCTTAACCTTGACTGACAAATCTCTTGGTATCCTATCTTTTCTTCACCTTCTTAGACTGTTGTTAATGACTCATTGTTTATTCTACACATGCCTTCTCATTCATGCTTGTTGGCTGAATGATGCAGCCTCCACGCAGAAGGCATTGACTCTAGGATCATCCACAAATGATGAAAAAGTCAGCGGCTTGACACATGCCAGAAGTAGTGGGAACTTGATAATGGAGTCGCGTTCCCTGAAGAATGCAAGCCATAGCAGAAGCAGCGGAGACTTGTGCGTGGAGGCAAGCTCTCTGAGTTCACGTTCACATTCTCTGAATGATACACTTTCTCTGAGCAATTCGACGGAGAATCTGAGAGACAGCAGTGCCACTGCTGATGATGCTCCCAGCTCTGTGGAAACTTGTGCTCCAGTGTTGCCTGCTGTGGTTCCCACGCCTGTATTTCCACCTCTAAAGCCTCCCCCTGGAAGGAAAATCCCTCCTACCCATCCTCCACCAGTTAGCTCAGCTCCACCCCCACCAGTTACCTCTGCTCCTCCTCCACTACTTAGCTCAGCTCCTCCACCACCCCCAGTTCCTGCACCAGCACCCCTAGCTCCCATGCCACCTGGACCCCCACCTCCCAGAGCTCCCACAAATGTTCGTGGACCAACACCGCCTGGTTCTGCTGGTCCACGTCCACCTGGACCACCTCCCCCACCTGGCCCCAGGGGGGCTGGCCCTCCTCCACCAGGACCGCCACCACCTCCAGGTCGTGGTGGTGCACCAGGTCCACCTGGAAGGCCACCGCCTCCAGGCGTGAGGCCTCCGAGGACACATCATGGACAAAGCTCGTCAATGGGAGATCTTGATTATGGTGCTAATAAAACTAAGCTGAAACCTTTCTTCTGGGACAAGGTAAATGCCAGCGCTGATGATTCAATGGTTTGGAATCAGATAAAAGCCGGATCTTTCCAGTAAGCTCACAGTTTCCACCCATTCAAATGATGTTTCAAGTATATTGGATATGCATTTGGCATTAATTAACATATATAATGAACTTCCAAAAACAGGTTCAATGAAGAGATGATCGAAACTTTATTTGGATATACCCCAGCAGGGAAAAACAAGCTTCCAGGAAAGAAAGAATCCGCCCAAGAAGCTCCAAAGTTTATTCAAATCATTGATGCAAAGAAGGCACAGAATCTGTCAATTATGCTAAAAGCACTGAGTGTAACTACACAAGAAGTGAGCGATGCACTTGAGGAAGGTCATTTTTGCTTCCCTTAATTTGCAGAATGGCTTCTTTTGATTTCTGATTTGTATCTCTTAAATGATGATTGATATTATTTGTCATTGCTTCATATCTTTTAGGTAACGAGCTTCCGAATGAACTTATTCAGACATTGATGAAGATGGCACCTACTCAAGAAGAAGAATTGAAACTTAGACTCTTCAGTGGTGAGCTGAACCAGCTAGGTCCTGCAGAACGCTTTCTAAAAGTAGTGGTGGATATTCCATTTGCTTTTAGGAGGCTAGAATGTATATACTTTATGGGAATCCTTGAGGAGGAGTCGGCAAATTTGAAAGATGCATTTGTGATCTTGGAGGTAAGATGGAAGATGATTTTTAATCTTTTGGAAGAGACTCAAAAGTTATGATATTTTTTGAGTAGCATCTTTCATCAACTTCATCTTCATGTTTGGGTTGCAGGCTGCATGCACAGAATTGAGGAACAGCAGACTGTTTCTCAAACTGCTGGAGGCAGTTCTGAAAACTGGAAACCGCATGAACAGTGGGACATTCCGTGGTGGTGCACAAGCGTTTAAGCTAGACACACTTCTGAAGCTATCAGATGTGAAAGGAATAGACGGGAAAACAACGCTGCTGCACTTTGTGGTTCAGGAAATAATCCGAGGGGAAGGCATAAGGGCTGCTCGGGCAGCTAGAGAACTAAGGAGCATGTCGAGCTTCAGGTCAGATGATCTGAACGAGGAATCAGTGTTGGACTCGGATGATTATTTGAGGAGCCTGGGGCTTGAGGTGGTGTCGCGTGTGGGAAGTGATCTCGAGCATGTAAAAAGAGCAGCAGCTTTGGATGTTGACAGCATAACGGGGAATGTGGCCAAGCTGGGGCATGCACTTTTGAAAACCAAGGACTTCTTGAATACGGAGATGGCGAGTGTGGAAGAAGACAAAGGGTTTCGGGAAACGCTCAAGAGTTTCGTGGAGCATGCAGAGGGTGATGTTAGGTGGTTGCTGGAGGAGGAGAAGCGGATGGCAGCTCTGATCAAGAGCACCGCTGATTACTTCCATGGGAACACAGGGAAGGAGGAGGGCTTGCGGGTATTCACCATTGTCCGAGATTTTCTTCTCATATTGGATAAAGTCTGCCTCGAAGTCAAGAACACACCGGCAAAGCCTAAAGAGACTTTCAAAGAAGGGAAGCCTAAAGACAAAGGAGAGAAGCCAACAAGTCCGATTGTGAAGGAAGAGAAGCAAACTAGTCCGACTATAAAAGATGACAAATCAAGAAAAGAGGATGATGAAATAGCTTCTGAGAAACCTATTGCAGCAGTGCAGCACTCAGCCATCTCTAGCAAGCGAGCAGATAGCTCGGATGATTCAAGCGGGGATGACTAATTTTTACTTGCTTGGGTTTATGTTTTGAAACGATGAATGCATAGCTCGGATGTTTGTATCATTCCTATTTCTTTTTCCCATTTGTATCTTGCTTTTACTATTTCTCATTCTGCTTACATTATTCATAAATATGTGTAAATTCTTCCTAAATCACATCCTTTCTCAATGTACATAATTCATTAGATTATATTTTCATTCAAACGCAAATCTACCATTCGTATCCCCCCTTCTATTTTTCTATATAATTGAATATCACATTGATTAGGCTTAACCAGTATGGTGCATTTTTGTTACAAAAATATCCTGATCAAGTTCAAGAAACCCAGTACTACAAAACCTTTAAAAGATCTCAAATTACACCATCCCGCCATTTAGAATGTCGATTATTTATTTTCTTAAATCTTGGATGGATAGGGGGTAGCAAATAAAACGGCACTTGCTTAGAAGACACTCTTACTAAAACAAAAACTCTAATTTCTTGAATATCATAATGTAGATTGCTCTTCCGCACTAGCAACCCAATCATCAATTGCTATGCACAAATCCCTAAACATTAACGAAACCCGAAGAAAAAATAAAATAAAAAAAGAAACTAATCTAACCACTGCAAACCTTAACAAATTAAGCCTAAAAAAAGTAGTCAAGATTCCAACACCCTAATCATCATCTGCAGAGGGCTTTGAGGAACCGGCCTTCTTTGGCAGCAAAAGATTGTGGATGTTGGGCATCACACCACCGTTGGCAATAGTCACGTCACCCAATAGTTTACTCAACTCCTCATCGTTACGGACAGCCAGTTGAATGTGCCTAGGCACAATTCTCGTCTTTTTGTTGTCTCTAGCAGCATTTCCGGCCAGTTCTAACACCTACACCCACAAGGGTAGACGTTAGGATTATCGAAGAAACGTAACAAATCCTAAGTAATGGACGCTGATAAATAACCAAATCTGAATCTATGACATGCTCTGAAGTAATAATAGGGCGACCGTTCTTCAAAATCTTGTTCAAAAAAAGGAGGAATTAGCGCATCAATTTATTCAAATCCAAACGAAAATGGAAAAAATAAAAATAAAAAATTGATCATTAACGAAATATGAATGATCAAACCAATTAGTCCTTATCAGCGCAAACAAATTGAAATAGCAATGCCAGCAATGAGTTCGAAAACATTAATTATCAGATGCCCAGGAAAGAGAGTACAAATTGAAATTTCAATCGAAACCCTAGATTTAAGAAACCTAAAATAAATGATTTGAAATGGGAAAAAAGGTATATATACAAAACAATGAAGCAATTTACCTCGGCGGCCAAATATTCCAGAACGGCAGCCAGATAAACCGGAGCTCCGGCGCCGACTCGCTCGGCATACTTGCCGGCCTTGAGAAAACGGGCTATCCTACCCACCGGAAATTGGAGACCTGCCTTACTGCTTCGTGACTGAGCCTTTTTGGCCGCTCCCGATCCAAGCGTTTTACCACGTCCCGCCATTCCGATTCACAGAAATTCGCGAAGAGTTGGGGAAATTTCGTTAGGATAAGATGAATGAAGGTGTTAACCAAGAAAAGATGGAGATGGGGAATTGAGAAAAGGCGATGCGGTGGGAATATATATAGCGGTGATACTTGAAATTGGACCAATAGAAAAGAAGTACGCGGATCACCGTGACAGCCGTTGATAATTTATAATCTGACGGTGTCAAGATCATGTGGTTTCCAACTCATTTGACCATTCTAGCCCGGTTCACAAGTTTGATGGCCCACTGAAACTCCTGATTAAAATTATCTTTTTTTAAAAAAAAAAAAAAAAAGAACTCCTTATTAAAAAAAAAGTGATTCTAAATATAACTTTATTATTAGGCAAAAACTTGCGTTAGGCAAGCCTAAACGGTTTAGGCGGGTTTTATCCTACCCAAATGGGTTCATCCATCCCAAATAGGGTATATTATGTGGGTTTGGGCTTGGGTTAATGGATAAAACCCGCTTAAAGCTTGGGTTAATGGATAAAACCCGCCTAAATCGTTTAGGTCTGTCTAACCCAAGACCTTCCCTTATTATTATTATTATTTTTTAATCCTCACATTAAAAAGAGTGGAAATATTTTTTTCTACCCATTTTGATAAAACACATAGCAAAAATACCCATTTGTTATAACACATATCAAAAATACCCAAAAGTACAAATTTTTACATGGGGAAGTGAGTTTTGCCAAATTTGATTCAATCATTGTTTACATGATAATGATATCATTACTTAAAATAGAATTTATAATTAATATATTAGTTTCAGATTTTTAAAAAAATGAAAAATCATATTATCAAGCCTGACTCTGAGTCTGTTTCGGTCTTACTCGGTTCAGGCTCATGAAACCTACTCACCCGGATCAGACTCATGAAACCTACTCACCCGGATCAGACCCAGTCATATAGTGCTTCAGTCCTGGAACCGACCCGATTCACACCCGATACCGACTCGATTCGTACCCGGGTCGGTATCTGGTCGGAATCGGGTCGGTTCCAATTTTTTTTTTTTAATCATATACCATGTTTTAGGCACTATGGTCCAATAATCCGACGTGAAAATGACATGACCAATAAAACAAAGGAGTTTTATTTGTTGCTGTTACCAAAGATGGTAATGAGCAGGTCTTCCCACTTGCCATCGGTGTAGGCCCGATAGAGAATGATGAGTCCTGGTTGTGGTTTATGACTCGACTCCGGATGGCTTTTGGCTGCAACGATCAATTATTGATCGTATCCGACCAACACATCAGCATTTCGAATGCGATGAGCAGAGTGTATCCAGGTACCGCACACGGAATTTGTTTTTATCATTTACATAATAAATTGACCAGCTTCCGTCCCAACATTGTCCCATTGTACCACCGTGCTGCGTATGCATATCGGGCGACGGATTTTAAGCAGGCTATGGATCAAATAAAAGTCTCAAATCCGGCAGCATACGACAAATTAATGGATGTCGGACCGAAAAAATGGGCTAAATCGAAGTGTTCTGTCCGCCGATATAGTTTTTTGACCTCAAATGCAGCCGAGGTCTTCAATGCAAGACTGTTGGATGCTCGTCGTTTGCCAATCTGGTCGTTGTTAGAAGCGTATAGAAGTATTGTCGAGGCTTGGTTCGACCAGCGACGTGCCAAAGCTGCTAATTGGTCTGATGACTTGACAGAGGAGGCTGTTGCGAAGATGGCACCCTTGGTGGAGAAAGCACGTGGATACAACGTGGTTCCCACATTGCAACATACCTTCAAGGTCAACGACGGCACTCGGTCTTGGAATGTGGATCTACAATCTACTTTTTGTGAGTGTAGAGTTTCAACTCGATCTGATGCCGTGCGTTCATGCAGCAGCTGCAATTTGGTATGAAATATACTCATTAGTTTGTTTTCAATTTTTACCTCTAATATTTTATAATAAAATTGTTTTATAGGGCAAATGGATTGCATTTCTATGACTACGTTTATCCATACTACAAGACCGAGACTTGGCGTGAGATATATGGTGGGGTTGTTAATCCTCTTCCCCCTCAAAATGAATGGGATGTCTCTTCTGAAGCATCATCAGTACTTGTTTTGCCGCCAATTATAACTCGTCAAGCAGGTCGGCCAAGGAACAGTCGACGTCCTTCAGGTGTAGAGCATTCACAATCTTCTAGCAGCAGACATCGCGCCCCTAAACGTTGTAGTATATGTAGATCAAATGGTCATACGAAACGAAGTTGTCCTGATAGGGTCCCGGACAATCAGTAAATTGTAATGTTTTGTTCTCAGTTTTATGCTTATTTCATCATTCTAATAAGATTGCACACAAATAACGGCCCGATCGAATAATCAAAAATCAAAATCATCCGAACTAAATTCAAATAAACCTAATGCTACAAAAGTACGATAAAGATATGTGCCCGCATCGCTCTCAATCCACGCTCGTGTCGGACGTCGAAACAATAGCATCTCAATATGTGCTAGCGTATAAGTTCCGCTTTGCTTCTTCATCATCCCGTGGAAAAGTGATGTCCATCGGATCTCTGGCGGGTTGACAGATGTTTTCTCAAGCCGGAATATGTTTTCTTGCCAATAGTTTATGGCTCTCAGATAATGCTTCATCTTGTTTGTCATCTTTGCCAATTCTTTGCCCAATTTGGTATGCTCATCAAGGCTTCTATCTGCTAAATAGGCATCATATATCTGCACCGTATGATTTTTTATACTGAATTTGACAGCAACCCAGTTAGTGAACAGTAATACAGGTAACACAATCTACAAAAAACATAAACAAGTGTTAACTACTTATAGAAAATATTATTATATTTAATTAAATTTTAATATTAAATTACTTACCGTATCTGCAGCTTTCCAATCTACTGAGACCTGAGTATCTTTACCTCTAGCGAAATCCAATAGGTCATCTGGCTCCAGGCGAGGTGCTCTATCTCCACTATAATGATGCTTCATCAAAATCTGATACAATATAGAACATCAGTATTAAATATATATTACTAAATAATATATACAATAATAATTTGTGATTGAATAATTCACTTACAAAGAATCGTGGTGAGATAACCCGAACATTCGTCTCTGGATGAGCCGTGTATAATCTCCTCTGTAGAACAGGAATATACAACTCTATTATATTTGTAGCCAAATCGTTGCTCAAGTTCTCCACGAAGGCAAAATATTTCTGCGAGAATTGCCACGGACCATTTCTTTGGATTCTGACAGCTTCGGGATCAGCAGCTCTCCATGCATTATATCTCAAATGCACATCTATCCCAATCCCCCAAGGTCGTCCATCGTTCGGCTGCAAAAAGAATGAAAACATAAATAAAATTACCAAATAAATACATAAATGAAATCAAATAATTATACTTACCAAATCTTCAATATCATATGCTAATAAGGATACAGACAGAGTGTCCGGCTGGGTACCCATCCCTCCAGTATCCCCTGGGAGGGGCTGTGTGGTAGCATCGTCACCCTCAGAACTGTCTGTGAAAACAACCCCCTGATCCCGTTCGCCAGAAACACTATGACACTCCTCATCAGGGATTGCATGACTCTTACCCTTTGCAAGATTCGTATCCCTCCTCTGCATCTCCATCTCCTCCATCCTCTGTCTGGTCTCACCACCAGATACACTCCTCCTCCTATCCGACCCCTCCATCCTCGTACTGGTCTCAGCACCAGATACACTCGCCCTCCTCCTATCCGGCTCCTCCGGCCTCCTACTGGACTCACCAACAGGTACACTCGTCGTCCTCTCCATCTCCTCCGGCCTCTCATGCTCTATATGAGCCCTACGGCTCCAATCACGACTCCTATCACGAGCCAAGACCTCTCGGAAGGCTCCATCATCTACATCTGTGCAATGACGGCATCTAGATGCACGGAATAAATCTGTAACTAGGGGGATGACCCTCTCTGTCAGTGCCTCATGAATAATCGTCCGAATACTATCCAAAATATTCCCAGATGGACGATGTCTCCTAGTATCCTGGGAATCCCCACTCGAAGAATGTCGATGATGCCTCTGACGAGTGCATCTACGTGACGGTGTATAGGTCTCCGGCTGTGATCCTCCCAAATTCGGTGGCTGTGATCCCGCACCCTCATCTGCATCCTCATCAGCACCTCTCCCAATACCCTCATCTGCACCCCGTCCCGCACCCCGTCCTACACCCCGTCCTGCACCAGACACTGGATTCTCTGGCAATCGAAACTATACTCCGATTGGATTATCCATCTCCGTAGAAGTAAAATACAGCATTGCCTTCTCGGCAAGAGAGGCCTCCAGGTTAGAATTCACTTCAAGCTGTAAATTAAAGAAATAAGAATTAGAAATAAATAAAAGAATAATTTAGATAGACAACAACTACATACCTCAGGCTTCGTAAAGAATTGCCCCCAATCAACTGTCTCCGGCCTCGTGAACTCCCATTTCACAAATCGAGGGAGTGCATTAGGCCTTCGCAAAATAGCGCATGCACGACCCAACGAGGGAATGGCCTCATAGGCCCACACCTATAAAAAATAACATAAAATTTTTCACTCTTGTAGGTGTAAGAATCAATTAACAAAATTAAATTATACCTGTAACGCCCAAATGGGTCCGCCTAAATTAAAGCTCCCACCACTGATTCGATCTGCTGTGGAAGGGGCAAGGTCCAAATAATAACATAGACACTGAAAGGCAAATGCCCCCCATGGAAATGCACCCCACCTAACCAAATCCTCAACCAAGACATATACCCAACTCTCAATTTTTCTTTTTTCAGAAAGTCCTAAAGCAAAATTCCATGCTGCTAATATATTAGCTACCCTCAAGTATAAACCATGATTACTGCGTTTTATTTTTTTATCCCTAAAAATCATCAATAACTGTCTAGCGCTAATATTCTTAGCCCGACAAACTGTACGAAAAACCGAACTGCCAGAAGGATCATGATCAGCACAGGGATTAAAAGTACTAGACACAAATACAAATCCTGTAACTAATGCAAATTCGGCCACTCCAAATTCTAAAATCTGATCATTGATACAAAACCATAAAATATTAGGGGATTGACTACTAATTTGATGGCCTAATAGCTCTAGTAAAGGTTGGGATGCACTAGGACCATTGTTTTTCCAAATTATAAAGTTACCAAACGGCCCATTAATAAATTGATTAAGCAACCCTTGACCCCCTATTGAAGATAATGTATCATTAATAGTCTCTAACATAGTCACTTTAGTATATAAGTTGACTTTGGAATTTAGACCACGAAAAGAGGGCCTAATCCACTGTGGCTGCAAAAATCAAACACAATATGCAACAATTATGAAAGATTCACCAATTTAACATGTAATTTAATTCAACAATATGCATAATTCGACATATTCAACCAAAAAATCAACCTAATTACATACGACATCCATTCCAAACATGTAAATATTCAACAAATAATTGCAACAAAAATTATTCCAAACATTCGAAATAATTCAATAAATTCAACAAATTCCACTAATTTCATTCGAAATAATTGCAAGATAAATAATTCAACAAATTCCACTAATTTCATTCGAAATAATTCACCAAATTAATAATCAAATAATTCAACAAATTAACAAAAAACCAACCTAATTACACACGACATCCATTCCAAACATGTAAATATTCAAATTTAACATATACCCATTCCAATCTATGCATATAACCATTAAAATTTATAAAATTTCAACATAAAAATCCTTGTTTTTCATTTCGAATATAAACTGTCAAAAATGGAAAAAAAAATGGAGGAGTGGGATTTACAAACTTACTACTTGATCGGCCATGTCAATTTATCAATTGGATTCGGTGGTTGGGAAGGAAGGAGAAGTCGACTTCGTGAAGGGGACCAGACCTGGTTTTCTTCGTGAGGAACCGACGCACGCAGAGAAAAATTGGGAAAAACAACAATTTTCGCGTATTATATTTTTTTTAAAAAAAATTGACCGGGTCGGTATCGGGTCGGTATCGAGTCAGTATTGATATTTACGATACCGACCCGGGTCGGTTTCGAGTTTGTCCGCGGCGTCTGGTAGAATTTTTCCGGATTCGGGTCCAATCGGCATCGAGTCGGTTTCTTTATGAACGAAACCGACCCGACCCGATATCGGTCTGATTGGGGTCGAATCTTGGTCTGATCCGGGTCTGATCCGGTCTGATTCACTTTTTAAATTTTTTTTTTTACGAAAATCGATTTTTCCAAATAACTAATAATTCGATTTTTTTAAATTATTTCCAGCATTTTAAATTATAAACCTAATAAAATTTAAATCGAAAATCATTGTTGTTTGAAATAAAGTACACTGACAGGTGACTTTAACTGAAAAGTGTACTTTTGGGTTTTTTGATATGTGTTATAAGAATTGGGCATTTTTGATATGTGTATTAGGGTAAATGGGTATTTTGAATTTCCAACTCTTAAAAAGAATTATATTTAGATGTTTCTAAACCCTTGTAGGCCCATTTGTCTTTAATATTAGTTTCTTTGTAGATTTAAGTCATTGATCTATTTTTACCGATTTTCTTCTACTTAATGAAATTTCATAGCCTATCACTTTAAAATCCTCCAAGTGAACACTGAAATGAAAAATCTTCCAACCTCCGTATTAACGGGCATTGGTGAGATGGGTCATGTAGGGGGAGGCCATTTTGTAGAACTCTCTCGGCCATTATATAGTGGGCTTTGAACGGGCCTAAAGTGAGCCTTAATTAGACTTGAGCTGGATTCACGTGAATCAAAAGAACATTCAGAGTGTATCGAGATTCTTTTAATGATGAAATAGGGACCTTCATATCCGGTATGAAAACAAGAAGAAAATAACTAAAAAACCATACTGTGTTGAGATTCTTCAACATTCTTTTGTTATTTGCATACTAGTCCCGGTCTAATCCATCTAAAGCTCAAGCTCATTAGGGATCAAAATTTCCTATAAATACCTCCTAGTTCTCAAATCACACACACCACAAGATCATAAGTTGATAAGTAGCAAATCACAGAGTTGAGAGCTGTGATTGTCGGCTAGATCTGAGATAAGAGAAGGAAATTATGCTTCTCGGTAGGCACGAAATCCGGAGGGAATCTTCACCAGATATTCGGATCGAAGCAAGGGATACAGATCATGTTTTTTTCTCTCTCTCTTCCTCTTTATTTTCAATTTTAATTAATTGAAAATCAGTGATTTAATTCTGATTATTTCAGGATTGAATCTTATTGCGCAGGAAGGATTAAAGATCAAATCCCTATGCAACAGTTCAAAGATTAATTCATCCAGGTATTCTGCAAACTTCTTTATGCATTCAATAGGAGCATGCTATGTTAATCATAAACATAGCAATTGAAGCCCGATCTGTTATCATGTGTTTCCTTCAAACACAAGAGAATACACACAAATAGGTGGATCATCTAACATTTACTAATCAGCACCTTAGTTGATGTTAAACGCGATACTCAGGTCCTATGACTGACTGACTGACTGAATTGACAAAACCCAACAACCTAACATGCACCCTCGTACATTTAAGCATGCATGGAACTCATCCAATCATAATCATACATGTTAACCAGTCCACGGTTAACAAATCATCCAATTCAAAGCACATTTATATATTAAACTACTAAACTCGCATTCAACAATGCATTAATCAATTTAATTAGTTTCCAACGTAAAAAGTGCACTTTTTTGTAACATCTCCCCCCAGGGACCGATGTCAGGGCCTGCAGTCCGATGCACCCCAACCACATCTCCAGAATTGCACGCAGCCATTTTCTGGAAGGTTGTTGGTAGGAGGGCTCGAACCTCCTCCCTACCCTTTAACATCAATCCCCAAAGGAAGATGTCACCAGTTGAGCTGCGTGGAAGGACTTCAAGAGCTACCTTAAGCATAAGCAAAAGGCTATGTCGCTTGAAGATTTGGTTGTCAAGCTTCGTATTGAAGAGGACAATCGAAAGGTGGATCTTAAGCCGAGAGCTATGAATGCCAAGGCAAATTTGATGGAACGTGGTGGTCCATCAAAGAAAAGAAAAAAGCCTAACCCGTCGAACAAGAGGATTGTGATACAAGAACCTAAGTTCAAGGGTGTTTGCTTTAATTGTGGCAAGAATGGACATATGACGGATCAATGCAAAAAGCCTAAAAATAAAAATAAAGGCAAAGCAAAGATGTATGCCAACCTTGTTGAACCCGATGATGATTGGGATGATGATTTTTTTGTCGTGGTTTCTGAGGTTCACCATGTTGACAATCCACGTGAATGGTTTGTTGATACAGGCGCAACATGCCACGTAGCTTCCGATAGGAGTGCTTTTGTCTCCTATAAGTCTGTTGAAGGAAGAAAGCTCCATATGGGCAATCAAGATTCATCAAATGTGGTTGGAGTGGACAATGTTGTGCTCAAGCTCACTAGTGGCAAGGACTTGACCTTGAAGGATGTGCTTCATGTCCCAGACATCCGCAAGAACCTCGTGTCAGGCTCTTTACTTGTAAATCATGGATTTAAACTTGTATTCGAGTCTGAATAGTTTATCTTGTCAAAGTTTGGAAAATTCTTTGGTTGGGATTATCTCGCCATTGGTCTTTTCAAGTTGAATGTAATGGCACGTTGCCTAGTCGAAAAGAATATCAATAAAGTTGAATCTACTTCTTCTTATTTGATTGAGTGCTCTAATTTATGGCATATAAGATTGGGACATGTGAATCTTAATGCAATAAAAAGATTAGTAAATTTGAATTTACTAAAAGTGACTGAATTTAAACAAACCAAATGTGAAGTTTGTGTTGAGGCGAAAAAGACAAGAACGTCGTTTAACTCAGTCGAAAGGAGCACTAAACCTCTAGAGTTGATACACACGGATTTGTGTAATTTTAAAATGGTGCAAACTAGAGGTGGAAAAAAGTATTTTATTACTTTTATTGATGATTGCACCAGATATTATTATCTTTACTTGTTAAAAAAAAGATGAAACAATTGATGCCTTTAGAAATTATAAAGAAGAGGCTGAAAATCAATTGAGTAGTCGGATCAAGATGATTCGAAGTGATAGAGGTGGAGAGTATGATGCACTATTTGAAGAATTATGCGCCGCTTCGGGCATTATTCATCAAACAACGGCACTTTACTCACCTCAATCCAATGGTGTTCCCGAAAAATCAGACACTAAAGAAAATGATAAATGCCCTGTTGATAAGTTCGGGCTACCCCAAAACATGTGGGGAGAGGTGATAAGCTCGTTTTTCTACTCTCTTATCGCATTGTTTTTCCTTTCTTTTATGCATTTTAGTATGTTTTCTTGAATAAACTGAGCATGAGTGTATATTAGAGGGTATTATGCTTGCCATGGTGAAATTTTACAGGTTTTAGGCCAAATCCAATGGAGAACCCGTACCGAAAGCAGCAGATGTTCAAAGAAACAGTCACTTCTTCTTCCACCGATGGAATCTGAGCTAATGGCTCATGGCATTTGAAAGATCTTTGAGTTAGCTTTCCAACGCAACTGGAATCGGATCAATCGGAGTTCGGATGTGAAAGTTATGGCCAAAACCGTGAGACTGCGCAGAAGGGTCGGAAGTGGCGGAAACGTCTCTGTCCCGGGCGAAATGAAATCATCTCGGCCGGGCCGAAATTGTCCATCTCGGCCGGGGCAAAGCTCATCTCGGCCGAGACAGAGCTTGTTGGCGAGATTTGGCGAGATTTTCACCAATTTTGGGCGAGAATTGCTTGGGGAACAAGATATACATCAATTTGGAAGCAATCAATCATACTTTTCAAAGATATACATCCAAGGCCTCAACCCTACTTCTATATAAACTCATAACTAGCTCAGAATAAAAAATTCCCTCTCCCATACTTTATTCCATACTTTAATTTT